>NBZA01014090.1:3838-14842 GCA_003054995.1 Aleochara bilineata | reverse complement strand
TGAAAAAAGCATGCATGTGCATGTTCCTTTGAATTATAATAATTCTTGACGTGCCAGTTCGGGCACGGGAATGCGACTTGCCCTATCCACAAGTTTCGGTCGGTGTCACGGTTCATGGTTGAGAAGAACTGGGTACGGTAAAAAAGCGCACGCATCGTGACATGACTTCGACTTTGCGCCGCGGCGCGTCTTAGTTTTGATCGTTTTTTTACGAAACAGTCTCAAAGTGTTTAGGTTGGTAACTGCTTGGTGAAATTTTTAATTAACCATGAGTAAGATAATGATGAAAAGCTTAAAAGCAAGGGCGGGACAGAAACCTCAAGAGCAAAATTAAAATGTTGCGAGTTTTGTAACTTTTTTTGTTGGTTGGTGTTTGCAGACCACTGCCCACGACCTTCACGCTGAGAAAATCTGAGTCGCGCCGTGCCCCGCATGCCCCTCACCTGTCTGGCTTTGATATGGCCAAAGAAGAAGAAGCAGAAGAGGTAGAAAAAGGGTAAGAACTTGAAAAGCCGCGGTCGCGCCGAATTCTTCCATGCATAGTGCAACTTCATCCAGCGGCTATAAAAACTGCCAGACAGAACCCCCTGACCCCCGGACCCTGTCAGCCACGAAGAAAGCAGTTTTAAGGCTTGAATGCGCAGTGTATTTGGAAAAAACACCCTCTCGTTTGATTTCCTATACAATTTCAAAGTATCCGTCATCCGTGTATACAATTTCATTGTTTAGGCCATTTCACCTGCTAATACATAATACACTTATTTAGGTATATTTTTTTACCCCTTAAATGTATGCTAATTTCAAAAGATTTCTTTAGAAATATTTCAATTTTCCTATATAATGTCCACTTCATAATAGCAAAATGTAAAATTTCCTTTTTGATATAAAATTTTTTTCCCATGAGGCAAAAAGCAGGTAGAATTTTATATCAAACCTTACACAGGTGCGTGTAATATATTATCTTGGAAATCATTTTCCATTGCAAATCGTCTTAAATGAAGAAAGCGCATTGTACGTGATGGGATATCAAACTGGTTGCACCCGCTACCCGCTGCACCCCAATACATAATTCGCATGTATACTGGCATTGTATCAACGCGTCGCGTTGCGAGACCTTTTAATCGGATCCACCTATAGAGAGGACCTAACGAGCGACCGAGCGGTGACAATAAGTTGTTGCGTGAGTGGGCACACAGCGAGCAGCGACACTCTCGAAGAAAGCAGTCCCACAAAAATGCACGTAATCTATGTGTTTACGGCCATTATTGCACATGTCATGGGAAAATATCGCTCAGCTCGCCTTGTTGTCTCTCGATGTGTACGGATAATTGCTGTGTTTCGCGTGGGCGGCGGAATGGCAATACGTACGCTTACGCTCGCGTTGCAATTTTAATTCGCTGACTTATCGCTTCATATGTCAATTACCTGCACGCAATTGTCTCTTCTTTTGATAAGATAACATTTTAAACATTTAATTAGCAATATTTCCAATCATTTAGTAATTAAAAGATGCAAGTTGATATAAATTGGCCTGGGAAATGTAACAATTGTAATTGGAATTTTCGCAAATTGCTAGTATTTACTTGTAACAAGCCGAGTCTCTGTGAATAATTAATAATTCGAGGCAAGTGAGTTGGCATTCATCATCATCAAATTGCCCTCTGAAGACATGCATTTGCATTAATCGGTGTGCAGTTCGAAATCAAGCTGCGCATCAATAATGCAGGCGATATTGAATTTTGCAATGCGCTCGGCTCGGCTCGCTCGCATCTTACGTAATCGGTTCTTGCAAGACAATGAAAGGCGCGTTCGCAGTGCGTCTGACGGGATTTCAAGGAACGAAATTAAGCTTATTGGATTAATAGCAGCAGGTAATGATACACTTCGCCATTTCCGTGCATGCAATATTCACATTTTTCCTTAAACGTATTGCGCTTGCTTGCACTTCTTGAACGTACGTACGCGTACAAACTAAAGGATTGAGCGGGCGAACGAAGGAACGAAGGCTTTTCTTGGAACGTGGAACGCCAATTGTGGGTTTCCACAAAGCGTATCAGCACATGTACGTAATATCTATTGTCTCTCTAATGCTCGTTATCAGTTTATTCGCTCAACTTTCTTTGTTCACTTTGCTGACTTTACTGAAGTAGGTAAGTTGTAAGTTTGTGAATTTACAACCCGGATATGTGTAGTGAGCTCATTAGAAAACGAAAAATTCAATTAAAAATGTAGGTATTTGGTGAATTTATGCAATGTTGTTGACTGCAATAAAATTTCACATTTAGAAATGTCGAATCTGCGTGCCTACAACGCGCTTGCGTTAATAAATTCGAATGCAAATCCGAATTTGAATGCAAATATAATGTTGCTACAAGAACGCGGCCCTGGTCTGTCGCTGTTTCGCTATTCGCTCGTTTGTAAATCGGTCAACTTTCACCAATGCATATTTTATACAGAGTTTCTGTTCACTTTTTGACATTTACACCTCCAATATCTCTTCCTAATTGCTGGCCGTGCTTGCGATCGAAGTTTATACAAAGATTTTACTTTTGCAAAGTCATTTACTTAAATATATACCTAAGTATACGTATTCATAATGGATTTATTCTCGTTCGTAGGAGGAAAATATTACACATTTGTTCAAAATATAAGCTAAGCCAGTCATTCATTCATTCAAAGGCCAGTTATTCTTTGGATAATATAATTCTTCTGCGCTTTCTTGAAGCACGTTTTTTCTTAATTCATTATTTTAAGATGATTTCTATTACGTATATTTTATCTAGTTTAACGTAAGACTTAATTAATTATAAGCAATAATCGATAGAAATAATGAAAGTGCACGTAAAAACAGCAAATACCACCACAAAACAAGAAAAAAGTAGAAGAATAGCAATAGCAAATTGAAACCGTCGTGTTTGTTTCGATCGGCAGTAACGTCCTAATCGATTTCCCCATAGGTACATGCGGTGTTTTTATTACCCTTAAATTGCATTAGTGCTCGCACTTTTCACGCCACGGACGAACGGTTGCTTGATAGAGAACTGAATTGTATATCAGCAGCAGTCACTCAGTTTTCCATTAGCAGTTATACCCGTTCCCGCTTATCTATGGCATCTACGAATTTACGTCTTTGCGTGGTTAATATTAATCGAATGTCTATTCGGAAAGCGATTGTAAAACTACCCGGCGAAGTGGTGTTTTAAGCGTAAGTTGAACTGGGTCTTCAATTAAATTGGTCTCGAACGAATTGGAATGACCATAGGATAGAAAATGTTTGAATTCGGTTGCGAGCCAGTACAAGCGCGATCGATTGTATGAAATGTACTATTTCCCTTCGAATACGCCGAATGCGCGCATAGTTGGCAATTAAATATTTATGAACGTGCCATTCGTCCAATGGGCGTTTGCAACGCGAACGCGCTGAGGTCAACACGGAATTTCGATAGTTGCGCACCTTTTATTGATAGTTTTCTGCTTGTTTGTCGTGTTTGTGTGGGCTTCGCTTCGCTTCGTTACAGTAGCAGTAAATGTTACATGTCATACTACATGCAATCACAATATTTTCGTACACAAATTGACTTAAAAAAAGAGCAATTCAACGACTAAAATGAATTTGTCACATTTGAGCTAAGAAATGTCCATTTCCGCCTTCTTCCGGATAGGTAGCCTTAGAAAAGCAGTAAAATTCTACTTACAACCCCAACTTACAAGACTGGCAACAGGTGGCTAACAATAGACTGGGGTGGTAAGCAAGTATGTAAGAAAGTATTACTCAACCCTCGAAACCAACCAACGGTTGCAGTTTTCATCATCTTCCGGCTTCGTTTCAGCGGTAATTTCGTCGAATTGGAATGAGTATCAGTACGACACGCGGTCGTGTTTGTTGGAAAATTGAGCGAGCGTCCAGTTGGTCTAAGCAAGCAAGCAGTTTTGTCATTTTCGTGCAAACGCAGTTAATATTGATCGCTTTCCTTGCTCTAATTATATCCCCAATGGCAAGCGCACCAATGATATGATAGATAGCAATGATAGATAATAGAATACCAGGCCGCTAATGTCCGATATTCCTTGTACAGTACACGAAGGATTGCTTTCAGCGACAGAGCGCATAAAAAATACACGAAAATGATACAATTTGGCTCGCTTTTTCCAAGAAACATTTCATACAAATGCCAACTGGTTATGGTATTGTTCCATCCACTAATGCATGTCTGCTTGCTACCTTCTTGTTCCACATCAAATCAGGTGAATATTTTCACTTTTTCCTTTAATTCAAGCGAATAAATATGAACACAAACAAAAAGGCTCACAAATAACCATTTGCGTCAAGTTGCATCTTGTTGGCTGGGATGATTAATGCGTTTCGTGTTCGCATCGCATCGCAAATGCGTGGTAACATTCAGATAAATCCCCCGGCGAGTCCAAGAATGTTGCGTTTCTAAACAAAAACACCAGCACCACCAGACCACTTCAATCTTAATCCCGTCCCGTGCGTGGACGCGATGCGATGCAGGTATATATCGAATGACACACGCGATCTTCAGATATCTCGGTGGCTCAGAGAAAAGACCAAGCGATGGGAAGAAAACAGAAGAAAGAAAGAAAGAAAGCAAAATGTTGGAAAGTCACCCTACTGTCTGGCGTGCTAAAAAGGTCTCTCTATAAAGATTGCTGCGTAATTATGCGGAGGTTTGTGAATTCCGCTACTTCGATAGCAGTCCCGTTACTCTTCAGATCCTCTTGCAAAACTACCAGCCAACAGCCAGGTAGGCAAACACTAGCCACATCAATCAGTCACCAGAAGAAAGGGCGCTTTTTCCGCAAATAAACTTAAAAACTTTGTAAGACTTTGTGTTTTTAGAAAGTAAAAATGGGGAAGCGAATTTTTCTTCGGCTTTCTTAAGGTATAAAGTTACCACCTGTGCATATTTCTCAAGACATAAATTTGCTCCACAATGCACAAGATATTTGTCTAATCTTGATGCAAGATGTTCGTTGCGTTGCGTTGCGCTGTCGTTGAAGGAAAAGGGTTAGCAATAGATTGGCCTGGCCTTGAATCTTGAATCTTGAAACTTCATGGGAACGAAGAGCAAGAGCAGAGCGATTATTACGAAATCTAGCGTACAGACACACTTGACGACGATGAGGGTGGATTTTTTAACCCTATTTTTTCCACGCACCAGCATCTTGCATGCGTTTTTTAAGCGCTGATTGCCCCCGCACAAAGCCCATTTCAGAGATGCAACCAGTTATTCAATTTCTCATCCATCCATGCCAGCCCCACATGCAATGCAATGAAATGAATCCTAATGCATTTTTTAAATTGGATCCGCAATAAAACACATAATCTTAATCAATGACACCGATTTCATGCTGGTGCCTCACACATTGTCGAATATTTACTACAAACGCAAACGAAAATAACTGATAACAGTTATTTCTGTTAATTCTGCAGCGTTTATCTGCCACTTTTCATACAAAAAATAAACATTTCAGCTTCAATATTCAAGTATTCGTATCGATAGGCATGATAAATATTGATAAGTAACCGATTTTTGTTTTCTCTCAGCAGAAATAGTTTACGACCAAGATAGACGATAGAATTTATTGCATCCACTTGAAAATCAGTCTCTTATCAGTTTTTAACGATTAGTTTTGACACTTTTTATTGATTTACCACACAAATGTGTGTGTTCAGAGTGAAATTTTTCGCCAGCACCGACCATAAGCTTTCATCGTTGAGTTGCGTTGCGTTGCGTTGAATTATACATTAAGTTAACATTAAAAAACGCCAACTTATACAGAGTGTTCTGTGCTAAATGCTTGCTTGCAATTCGAAAGTCAGTCAAAACCTGTACAAAAACCATTCGCTGATAGGTACCTATAAGAAGTTCGCTTAATCTAATGCGCGCTCCTCATTTATTTCACACATGGAGTCGGAATTCATTGCACAAGAGCCAAACCAAAGTAAAGCAAGCTGAAGGCTGAAGGTTTGCGCTACTCGTACGCGTAGCGTAGTATGAGGTGCAGTATATAGTAGATAATGATGATGCTTTCCTATTCTACCGAATAGAAGCCGTATTACATATTATATTCGTGTTGCGGTTGAATGCTCGATGCTTGAAGCTTCGAGGAATAGCATAGCCATAGATCGCGCTTTTGCATGTACACACGCGCTGCTTAATTGTTTTTCGTGTCAATATTCTATGACCCAGAAGTTGGCTGGTTGCTAATCTGCACACCACACCACAGCACACCATGGCGCTTATGCTTATTAGCGCTGGAAACTTTATTTAGCCTTAGCAATGTGACACATCGGACTCTCCGTTCTGTTCGCGCTCCGTTGCCTTGTTTTGTCTTGACTTTACATACGTATATGTATACACTTGTCTCTATTAAAATCTTACGTAGTTGCGAAGTTTATGATTATGATAGCTTGCTTCTGCCTGTGCCTGTTTATTGTATTTATGAGAGTCAGTCAGTCCTTCCTAATGAATGCGCTTATGCCATGTACGTATGAATAATACATTTAGTTAGATTCGGCTGCGCTTTCGCAACGTAAAAAAAGGTCAAACACGTGGTTGCATAGCGACACTTAGCACACTCATAACATAGCACTGACGATACACGGTGATAGTGCTTAGCGCGATATTCCAAAAGCATAATAGTCATCCTATGCCATGCCAATGCAATTAATTAATCGCTCGTCCATAAAATATTTCCAGCTCTTCAAGTTTACTTGAAATTTGCTGGGTATTAGGCAGCGACAGCATAGAAGCAGGCATTGAATAATGAATTAATTATTTCTTCGCATTTGTATGTGGTTTGCGTACGCTTGTTGAGCATTAGTTAGCAAGAAATGAGCAAGCGAGCGAGCATTAGATTTTGAGTTTGACCCACACACATGGCCGCGGAAAAATGCGTTTGGCCGCGTGCAAATGAATCGGCAGGCGAACAGCGCGCGGTGCGGTTGCGCTTGCCAAGTACAAAAAAAGTTGTTAACTTTGCAAAGTTCAACGCTCTCGCCGTACATACTTGTATATCTATTACTATTACAATATTACGACGGCGACTAGGCGCTCGCCTCGAACCTAGATTGCTTGCTTGCGCACCAAATTCACATTCACGTTCGCATCGTGTTTGCGCATTCTGCGCTGATGCCATGCATGCATCGCGTTTTTTCAGCCACACAACACAACACAACACAACAAGTTTGATCTAAATACGTATGATGCGCGTTGTCACGTCACTCAAAAAGTAGAAGAAAGAACTTTGTAAATGCCAATATCTGGCCATAATAATTGCTTTTTAATTTATGATTTGATAACGATTTGTAGCAGCAGTCATCGAGCATTCATTAGCAATCATTAGCGCTGATTGGAAATTTATGCAATTAGCATTCCCTAAAATTCTATGACGATGGTCGGCTTCGCTTGGTATTTAACGAAATTAGATTGTGGTTTGTGGGTTTGCAAAGTCTATCCCTGATTGACTGACTGACTGACCAATAATTAATTTTTACGTGTGCCTGCGACTGCCTATGTAGTGGCTATCAGTTTATCAGCAGACGATATACGTACTCGTATTCCTAGATGTTTCGTAAGTCGGGCAAGTCGAAATTTGTGCATTTATGTTATGTTGAAAGCATGTGCATAAGGATGATGATAACGAGCTACATACACGACTCAAAGCAAAGCAAAGCAGAAAATAAAATAGGCTTAGATAAGATAATCTGAAAATTCACTCAAGATCTAATCAAATAAAACCTTAAAAACGTAAAAAACTTTTAAACCCAACCTACACACGAACATTTTGCAAGCTGTTTTATTAGCGCGAGTTAAGTCACTTAAGTCAAGTTAACTTTCAACCAACTATACATATGTATGTATTGGCTATTAGTGGGTTGCATAATCATTCAATCATTGTCGAATCACCGTCGAGAGATATAAAATCAGTCGGGCGCAAAAAATCCTTTCCTTTCTGCGCCCGCAGATGTAAAAGTTGTATGTACGTGCATGCTAATGACTGACAACGAATACTTTTACAATACGTTTGCATAAAAATGCCAATACATTTGAGAATTTTAAAACTTGTGTGTTTTCTAAATCAATGATAAATTGAGTTTCAATTGAATTTCTTATTGGAAGCACAATATGTACAACATTGGCTAGAAGTGTACAGCTCTCTGTGATATTCAGGCATATGCCAAGCAATTAATCATTTCCATGTCAATTTTAATTATTTACGTTTTGTTTGCTCGTAATTATTGCACACGCACGTGTGTACCTACATACTGAGCCTATAATGATGGCTGTAATAATAATAATTCAGGTTGTATACAACTTTCCAGCTTCTTTTAATTGGCAACACAACATTAGCCACCAAAAATTAATCAGGAAAATGAATTACCATCAATTGAAAACTAAGAAATTGTAATTAATTTGTAAGAACAAAGCCATAAACATTGACAGTATGTATTCCAATACATATTCCAACGCCAAAAAAAACAACGTTAACGCGCTTTGCTGACCTACTAATATTTTCTAAAGTGCAACAATCAACAAATTGATTTTTTTCTCAGTCCTCAGTCCTCAGTTCTTAGTTTAATGCTCACTCAATGCACGAATTGGATAAAAAACGCAAGCAGTCTACATAGAATTCCACCTGACACATCGTACTGTACTAATAATTACCGGCCGTGTTTTGCTTAATTACTAGTTTCCACCGTATTTACTTATTCAGTTCACTTCACTTCAGTTTTCGACTCAATTTTTTTTGCCTCATTGTAAATGTAAAGTAAAAGTAGATTAAAATCTGTTTTTTATTAATTAGTTTTATAGTGGCCAAAAGTAAAATATTTAAACTTTAAGACAATTAGATAATGAATAAAACGCGAACCAAGGTCATTAGCCCCACCAAACTGAACTAAAGTTAAGTTAATCCAGGCGAAGCGACACAAGGATGTGAATTTCAAGATGGGATTCTGCTCATGCAGCACATGCAGTGTAATGTATTTTTGGCGTTAGTTATAAATACATTTTTCGCTGTACGAACGCTGAAAAAAGCGCTATAGCAAGAGCAAAGCGGGTGGATTGAACGCCTGGCTTGCAACATTTCCGTACCACAGCATTGAAACTTATATTTAAACCTGAAGTAAAATAGTCGCTTGCCTTGATTTGTTCACATTGTGTGCCCACATAATTCTGCAGTTTGGTAATCAGTAAAAAATAGTCGCATGTGCACTGATTGATGATGAAAATAGATGGATAAAAAATTGATTTACTTATTGTGTGAAGAGGCATTTTTAGCACAGGATAACCTAACAAAGCATAACTGATTTTTATAAATATTCAGTCACAATGCGGGGCGCATTGTTGATTTTGCCAACCAACCAACCATCCGACTGCAATATGCGTGGGCACACATCACATCACACGCGTATCCTTATCACCACGGGTGGTACCAGACCATATTGTGTTTGATCAGCGTTTTACTTTGTTTATTAAAGATTATACATCTCCAGCATGGCGAAACAGCAGGTGAGGTGATCCCCCGACTCTGTATCAAAAATGTGATTTTTCAATGAAGGAAAACTTCAAAAAATCACAAAAATCTCCAAGCAATTTGTTTCGCAATAAAAGTTTTTATTGCACTTTATATTATTTTGTGCAAACACCGAATAATACTATTGTATTCCATTCAAGTTGTAAAAAGGGTTTCGTTTTAACCCTTAACCAACGCAAATTTTTTACAAGTTGAGTTGTTTTCCTTCCTTTCCACACACAAAAAATCTGCTTTGAATAGAGATTCGCTATAAATGGTTAGGTAATTGTCCGGTTTTATAACGGGATCGTAAAAAAGGGGTTTTACGAGTGTTGGAACAACAGCGGCGCTCTTTTTACCATTCTACCGGCAGTTTCGCAGTGCCGAGTGGCCGGCCGAGAAGAGAACTGTGGGAAAGGGTGTAATTCGCTATCGATGCCGGAGAAGAATGGTTGAGGGTGCGATTGGGCCCAATATATCCTCGAAAATTGCATGTTACTAACGGTACCTGATGCGCCAAGATATATTGCGGTCTCATAGCCGAACACACAAAACAAGTGCCGCGATGCTTGCAGAAAACGAAGAAAGAAGAAGAAGGTGAAGATGTGAAAGGGTTTTTATGTTTCTCACGTTATTAGCGCCAGTGCCGCAGCAAATAAATAAAATTGGAGGCGGAAATGCGAACCGAACACGATTGGCAACGTGTTCGTCTATTCTTCTGCGTTTCCCAAAGATTTCTTTCTTTAGATCGCTGATAACTGATAGAAAAACACTTTGAAATCCGGTAAAAGTTTAAATTTTGAACTGTAAAAATGTATTTTTTATAAAGAAACTTTGAAATTAGTTCTTGAATGTTAGTATGCACTTGTCAATTTTAAAATTTCTACCTGAAACCCCATCAAATGCTAATAGATTGGCTGCAATCTCGACCAAAACATCACCGTTCGCAATCAATGCCGAAATGCCAAAGTGTTTTAAGACATTAGACTCTGGCTGCCTACCCTATCTTGAGACAAGACAGGCCAGACCAGCCCATAAAAAACAAACGCATAAACCAGACAAACGAACCCTTGCTTTCATTTCCTTTCTTATAGCCTGCCCTGCTCTGCGCTGTTGCATTGCTGCTACATTGGCTCATTAAAGATCTGGGTTAGATGACGGTAAAAAGGGTTATGGGAAAGGATGGCACCTGCAAACCGCCAAACCAAAGCCAAGCATTGCCATATGCGCTGAGCGTCATTATCAAGTCAAGACGCACGAAGAAAGAAGGGCATTGCTAATGCACGTCTGCCTTCTCTGATACGGTTTTAAACGTGGGAGGCTATTTTTTGCTCAATCACGACAAGATTTTTTCAGCACCGCCAGATGAGGTGCATGCATTGATACGTTTACTTCTGTTTCCACCATGAGTGACATACGTACTACGTGCGTAACATGAACCCTTTCAACTTTTTGTCAACT
>NBZA01014060.1:0-23468 GCA_003054995.1 Aleochara bilineata | reverse complement strand
ATAAGAAGACATATTAAGAATTAAATCGTTCATTTTGATATTAAAATAAAGTTTCTTAAGTTACCCTCCCTGGGCCCTCTTTCATTAATTAAGTTATCGCGCGCACACCCTAATATATGTGTCGGATAATTAGAAACGTGTAATCCTGTCGGATGATTACACTGAAAGTAGGTGAAGGTGGCTATTTTCGCTTTCATGGCCATGTATAATAGCTTTGGCTTTTGCGTAGACACTAATACCTGCATTTATCATACGACCCAGTGACCAGCTACCAACCAGCCGATAACGCAAACCGAACATCCTTCCACCTTCTTTCATTTTATCTCATAATACGCGCGCATTTTACAATGTACGGAGGCGCGCCAAGGTATTACAAATAGACCGTGTCTTTGCGCTTGGTAGGCAACTTCAGGCAAGTTGAACAGGGTTATGGCTAAAAGCGCACACTCTTCATAAGGCAAAGCAGCCATAAAGTGTTTACGCACCGCGGGCGCGGGCAGCGCAGCAAATATGCGTAGATCGAACGAACGAGCTTTAGGTAATTTATTGTCATGCCAATGGCACTAAAATCTGCCCATCTGCGCAACACTAAACTACTGTACCCTTCTCTACGATCACCTGCATCACATTAAGCTAGCCAGCCAACAACAACACACAAGCACATAAATGGAAAACAAACTCTGAAATAACTGTTTTTAATAGCTCTCTGGTATTGCCATGCATCGCCACCGGTCAGGAACGCATCTACTCTGAATTTTGCACTGCTATGAAATCGAATGCATTTTAATCATTGATGCCTCACATGCCGCGAGTCCTTCACGTTAATTGCATGCTAAATTATGTGCAGGAATCAATATCCCACTTGCATGTTTTTGTTTGCACTATATAGAAACCAAACAGAAAATATAAACATTTTGTGATTTTCCACCAGGTGAGAGCACTTCAGAGGCAAACACGCAAGGTGGAAACAACGCTGTATGCTGTAAAAAATAACGAGAAAAAATAAAAACAGAATTTAAATAAAAATCAAATATTCTGCTTAATGATAATGGCATTCCCGGGTAGTTCGCGCTTTCAGGAATCGTTAAAAAAAGCAATAAAAAAGTACAAATGAAAACGGGGATGTGCCCGGCTCCGGCAACACAACATGAACATATTTCCGGGAACATAATTACTCCATACGTGCGACGGAACGTAATATAATGTAGTCTTGCAGTTTAGCGCGCCCAAGCCGCCATCATGCCTCCGGAGCAATGTTACCAACAGTATGATAACCATTCGGTGGTTAATTGCCAAGAAAGCTAAACAATGCCTGAACGCCTGCTTCTGGAGAGCGTGTCTGGGACCAAGACGAAGGAAAACCGAGTCACGTCGATGCGTTTGGAAATTTGGACTCCCAAGGGATCTCCGATGCGTACAGCATGAGCGTTGAGATTTACACAATTTCATTATTTAAATGAAGGTTTGCTTGCCAGAGGGCGTTCCACGCAATGCTAACTTTATACGTTTCCTGCTTACCTAAGGCGTAAACTTTATAGAAATATTTTCAATTACGAGATAAAGATAACCAACCAACAGACATTTATAAGTTTGTAATCCCCATTTATTTAATTACTGACAAGTACTTTGTATGGTCGCTTGGAAGAAAGTTTATTCCAGTGTGCTTTGTATGACCGCAGATAACAATTGAATCGCGAATCAGGTCAAAGTTGTTTATTTGCCAGGACAAGGACTATTATTGGCTGGTTGCAGTAACTTTAAGGTTTTCTACGTACGCCAGCATATAGTTCAGTTCAAAGGCTGTAGTTGTTGTTGTTGTTGTTGCCGCACCGCACCGGCAGGAACAGAACATTATCTGGTACATTTTATGTTCGTTGCGAGCGGATATAGATAGTGGCGCGACCTCCTAGTAAATAGTCTTGCGCTGGAAGGCTGCCGCTTGGGCGCATCATAATGGGGTCGCCGCGGCGTTTAAATGTTAATCGACCACCTGTAATTACAGACTTGCTGTGCCACGCCAGCGACGCCGCCTAATCAGATAAATATGCAAATGACGCGTGTAATAAAAAGCCAACCTTATACATTTTAAATTCTTCTTGACTTGTCAATGCAATATTCATTTATCTTTACAACTCTTAACAAGCAAACCAGTGGTAAATTAGTTTGCAAAGATGTTCGAACAATTATTACGTGATTATGCTGTGTGATCAATAATTAGTTTATTAATTACATGCAGAGTAATGAATTAAAACAGTAAATAATGAAGCATCATTGACGAAATTAACAATTTTGATGTCTTCCCATTATTTGCAGCTTTGCAGCAACGTAACGTCTGCCCGAAATGCATTGCTGATAAATTATGCAATTACTTTATACGCGCTCCGCTGTACAAGCGCAAATGTCGCGTGATGTATTTAGTTGACAACAAATTTCATGCTCGAGAAATTAAAACTTTCCATTGCATGTTACAACCACCTACAATGTAGGTATAGATTCTATATAATATATAATACTTGCTAAAACTTTTACCAACAATAAATTTATTCATGTGTTTATACGTTTTATGTTTAAACTGTTTATTTTATTAATTAAAACTAATTACCTAAATTCAATCAAAATTCCAGGTATCTGTACTAAACCCTATTTTAAATGAAAAATCAATTACATATTCATAGTTTACCAGATATTTATCGTCACAATAAAAATAAATTAAATGCAATTAATGATAAACCTGGAAATAAATTTAAATTCTTCACATTTTATTACAACTTTAATTAAATATTGTGAAATATATATTTACACTATTATCACAGCTTTCTAACTATCTATTCGACGTTTATTTTTTGTTTACAGACGGCATTAAACTGCATTATAGTAATCGAGTTCATTCGGAATAATCCTGTAGCAGACATGGCTCGGCGGCCTCGCCAGCCACTTGCGCGTGTCGGCGGTCGTGTTCATTTTAATGCAGCGCGTCGAGAGTCCTTCGCCGTCTTCCTGAACAGGATAATTACGTGCGGAAACGAACACCGCCGCAGCAACAGACGCCACCACCGAGGCTGCCGGTAGTTAATTAACAGCTAGCTGAGCAGAGCCCAGTTACTCGGCTTAGAAAAACTAAACACAAGCAGACCCATGCCAGTTTGCGTTTCATGCGTCAAATATGCGAAAATGTAGGCCACCAGATATGTGTACGTGGTGGCTTCTTCCTTTGGGCGAGTGTCATAAACGCCTAACAAGAAATTATTCGCTGATAAATCTCGACGCGGAATGCAATTTAATGCTTTTTAATAAATATTAATACTCGCATGCTTTTACGGTCCGAAAGTAGAGCAGAGCAGAGCAGAGGAGCAGAGCGGAGAGTCTAATGAAAATCGTGAAATGTTTTATTTCTTAAAGTTTTGCAATTTTCGCTTGCCTCAAATAAGTCATAAATTTTAATAAGCCGTAATTTCTGCGGAATACTTTCAAAATCAATACATAAGTTGAGCACTGAATAATTATATTTTGTTAGCTCAGCTCGGTTATTAGTTAATTAGCGATAACCAATGTGAAAAATAAAATATAAAAGCGCAAATTAAACTAAACAATGCAGGCATGTTTAGTTTCAGGATTATTAATGTATATAAGTATAACAGAACATGATTAAGTCGGATTTGAAAATAAATTATTAAACGTGTAATCTCATCAAGCATATTATATAATGTATGCAAACTGCATTAGAATTTTAATAGGTTTAAGCTCTCCCACACAAGTCTGTTTTATTATCGGCATAACGTCAGTGTCAAAGAGAGTTTAAAGTCAAAAATCAATGTGAAATTTACATTTAAATTCATAATTTAATAATTGTTTCAAATAAACTAGCGATCAAAGTGTGCCTGTAGCAACATGAATCAAATGCCCATTTCAGCATGAAATTAAATAAAAATAACTTAAACATAACCTAACCTTATGAAAATATATTTCGTGCCTACAAAGCGACCATAAATAAAAGTTATGGAAAATGGGCAAATTGTTTATACGCATACGGGTGGCGCAATGAGAATAATTAACTTTTATATACGCATCCATGTCGCGCATTAAATGAAGTGCGTCGGGCGTTCGGCGATTAGTTGCGAATAAATTTACGAGCGCGACAAATCATAAAGCCGTGTTCGGTCTCGCGTTACAGGATTTTGTATGCACGTCGAATTTATGCCAATCAAGCAACAACGGCGCACCCGCTGCTGTCGCTTATTTTTATTTGTTTGCCAGGACTCGGCTGGCTTTTTATGCATTTGTGCATTCGCATGCGGGCAATTTGTAGCGTTGGCCTGGCCGGCCGAGCCTTGAATGAATATTCAACACGCGCACAATACTAATGCCTCGCAATTGAAACGTCCATTCTTCGCGTCGGCATTCATTGCAGCGAATTTCAGCAATCACAATAAAAACTGATACAGTAATCTCTAAACGCAGGTACACCGCTCCGACGTAAGCTTCATAATGGGTGAAATATTACGTGCCGTTGAAAATTCAAACACAAACAAGCATCGCACGCACACGCCGATGTTTAGCTTCAGCTTCAGCTTCAGGCGGCAAGCTGAAACTCAAACATTATCCTTTCGCACGCGCAAGGGTAAGTCTCACGCTCGGGTTACCTTAAGGACGAAGATACAGTTATAGTAGTGACACGTCTTATGTTAGCACGCAGTCGTGCGTTCAGTGTTAAGATAGTGTTCGGGGAAGGATATTTGAATGTGGACAATGAGCAGGAACACATTGAGGCAAGCAGAACGCTCACGTCTGCCAGCGTTGCCGCCTCTCCGGTGATGACGGAGTGGAGAAGGCTCTTTGAAATCTCATCGCAGCGCTGCTACATCATCACTGGACCTGCTTGCTTTTACACAACGGAGCCTTCATTAGCCGCCCGCCGCTCGCCGCCACGCGTCACTTAACGCCGGGCTGGGCTATTAGACATCCTGTCAAGACTTGATGAAAATTGATTTCACCCGTCTGATTCTTGTACCTCTTCTCGTATAATGTTATCACCAGAGCTTTTCATGTTCATGTACATAGTTTTTTCTTCTATTTCTGTATATAATTTGCACACTGCAGTTCTTTATATTGCATTAGCCGCTCACAACTTGCAAATGATTAGCATGTTGTGATAAAGAACTGTCACAAGACATAAAACAAGCGCAAAAATAAATTAGCAGCTCGCAGATACTTAGCAAATCCAATTAAAAGCGCTGTTTTAAGACCAGTCAGCTCGTCGCAACCGCAAGACGGGCAATCGATAAGTTTGTGTAAGCATAAAAGTTTCTCTTCGGGGTACAAACCGACAGCGCACATTCAGATGGCAACACGCACTGCACCATCCAAGACAACGCGTTGGCGTTGGCGTTGTGTCAGCAAAGAGACATGACAATAGCAGAATTGCTGAAGAAACTAAAGGAAACAAAGGACATTTGCATTGCGGGCGTAATTCGCTTAATTGATTGAACACAACCATGAATATTCCAAGGCATTCAATTAAATTCAATGTTTTGTGATTCTAAAAACAGTTAAAAAACAATACGCTTTAAGCTGTACAATATTTAACAATCTGTACTTAATTGAAATTTTGTAAAGTTTCAGTGAACTGTTCATAACTAAATTCGGAAATCAATTTTAGCATAAACTGAAAGTCACTGCAACTCAAACTTGCCTCACTGAGTTGGCTGGCCACATAGGGCCAGCCAACACCAGGTTAAACTCATATTTCAGTATGCAATATTTAGAAATGTGAGACTGCGAGCAACAGATTTAACTTTGAATCCAATTAAAACACGTCTATGCACTGCAATGCATATTAGATAAATTTCAATTAATTATTTCTTTAATTAACTAGGTTTAAATTGATGTTATAGTTCTGGAAGTGAAAAATTACGCCTTGAAAAATGCGCTCGATAAATTTAATTGCAGTAACGACATTCTAATACGTTTAGCGCTCGTTTATTACTCTTGTTATTGCCGTGGGCTTGGAGCGACGTACTTTACTTTCGCTCATTAAATTAAGCTTCGTAGGTTGCCTCATAGGTTTACCTATTAAACCAATACACCTCTTCATCATTGCGGCCCCGCTGGCGGCGCTTGGTCGACGTCGCCACCTTGGTAGCGTCTCCCGAGTAAGATTTACAAGATACGCGGAATTTATTTGCCACGAAGCGGCAGCGCAGCGCTACCAACGATGTACCTGCTGCTGCTGCGGCTGTGGCTGCTCGTACGCTCTGGGGATGTTTCGGTTTGTCAAAGCATTCAGCATTGCATAATGTTGCTTCCTTGGCAGCGGGACGGATGTGCGCGTTATTACCGGGATGCTGCGAGAGACAGCCACATGGCACTAAACTATGCGACGATGTACGAGGATTTAATTAGATCAAGTCGAAGCTGCTCTGCGCAGCATTTCTCCCTTCGTATATTAACCCGCAGGGAAATTGCCAACCACGGATATTTTGCCGACGAAAGCACACCACTAAATGTATGTACGTGTACGAAGGAATCAAGTAGACTTTGCTAAGAACTGATTACGTTTGACTGTGGATAACACAGATTTCAATATGTATTTATAAAACATAAATAAGTATATTTTTTAATACTTTAATTTATATTTTACTTTATCAAAGCAGAGTGAATAATATTTGGTTTGCTAATGAAATCAACCCGCCAACCGACCCCCCAATCTTGGAGGAATTCATCTTGAGCAGCTAAGCAGATGAGGAGCAATTTGTATATTTTGCGCAAATAAGAAGGAGAATTTGAGACAGCTTTCTGCCGGCACTGGGGGCGCACTTTTATGAGGTTTATAACCAAGACATGGCCTACCTGTATCTCCATCTACATAAAGTTGCGCATTATAGGTAAATGTGTACGTTGTTTTATAGCTGGTATCGCTTTTCATCTGCCACTAGTGAACGCAGTGCGCCTCGCTGCAATATATCTTGGCTTATAAGCCGCCTCTAGGTACCTACACTCTCACCTACCTATTTCTTGGCGCAATAATGAGCTCTGCTCTTCTCTGCTCCACCCTGTATTATTCGTCTCCCATTGTTCAAATGATATTTATACGCATGAAAGTAAAAAATGGCAATCGTAAATTAGTCCATAAAAGTCTAATTTATCAGAGGGTAAATGTACAATACATTCAACTGTATTTCAGTATTTTGTTCCAGTTTTTCAATTATGTTCCACTGCGGAAAATTAACCTAAAGTTATGCAAATCAAAAAGAAAACGCTCGGGCAATTAATCTTCGCTTTTGGGCCTGTTCGATCTGTTTGAAATTCAAACATTGGTTTGGCGGATTTGCTGCCTGCGTTTTTATTCATCAATGGAAAAGGGGCGCCCGAGAAAAACACTTTTCATTAACTTATCGGCGAAAGTAATCGGCGAGAGCAATGTTTTTCGCATTTGACACGAGAGGGTGCGTCAAAAAACGCCGCCACCGCCGCCGCCGCCACCCACACGTCGATTCCGATTCGAGGGTGCGTCACTGATAAGAACGACGCTCGCTTTGTTGATGTCAATTCATCCGCTTTATTCCCTGAAGAAAATCACGCTTAAAAAATTAAATTAAAACTTATCAAACAAAGCATCTTCATATCTCATATTCATGAACAAATAATCAACATTAATGAATCAAAAAACACCCCAAGAGGCGTTATGTTATTCCATAACCTGTGCAGCAAGAATGGCGTTTGCCAATAAACGAGTGCAGGATTCAACGCGACGCGACGCATTGTTGTTGATGGCACAAGAGCATCCATTTTCCGTGTGCTTTGTTGTGCATTGAATCATCAATTTTGCATTACGGTTACCAGCAGCCATCAAGCACGGGGCGCGCAAACAAGGCGTCTGCTCCCGCAGAAAAACAACTGTACGAAGAGGTGCATTTCAGCATGTTGCAAATAATGTACTTATCTTGTTGTCTGTGCCCTTTCACGTCACGTTACGTTCACGTTCAAGTTTTTATTTACGTGTCCTAATGATTATTTTCTTTAACGTTTAGCCAATATTTCAAATAGCTATTATACACCTATGCACTTGCCGTTGCGTAGGTACACCAATTTTGATAAAGCTTTTGCCGTCTTTGGCATTCATCTATAATTAATAGAAAAACTGTGATACACTTTAGTACTTATATCGAACACCCAATATAAAACTATTCCCAACACAGCGTTCGTCGTTAGGCTTTTTCCTTAAAGCTGCAAGCAAGCAACCGTAACGACAAAGAAATGAATTTCTAATGAGGCAAAAAATCCTTAGCACATTACCTTTTTATTGTGGAAACCATCTCCTATCAATACACATACTGTGCGTGGCAAAAACGCAATTCCATTTAATAATTCTCAATGAAATGTAACTTTATCCCGGGAACAAATTGTTGCTCTTTATTGAGACCTGTAGGCGCATTCTGCCAGCACACACCTGGGAGGTGTTTGCTTTCCGGCATAAAGAACGCTTAAGTATGTTAAACTCGGTATGTTTATGAGCGACATAAATATCGCGGCGAGATAGTGATTCCTTTTGAGCTTGTTGCCATCACCATCACGTCCTGATGCGTACTTGTATCTCCCGGGTGTGCTACTCCTGTGAAAAAGCGGAAGCTTTTGCACAGCCTAAACGACACACGTTTTTCACCACTTCCCACACGTGTCCTCGTCTTAAACGTACCGTTCCAGTCATTTACACGTGCGTACAGTGCTATCATGCGTATTTAATTGTGCGTAAAGAGACGATTTTTTCTGCTACGACTTCTATTTAATTCAAACCAGAAAAGAGGTTATATTTGTAACTTTGAAAGAAGCAAAGTTCTGCCGAGAATAAATATTGTCATTTGGGTTGCCTAACATAAACACATAGCATTTTTGTTGCAAATGAACACAAACATTGATTAATCTCTTTACTTATTTTATTTGTTCACGTGAGTTCTGACTATATAGACTCAATTCAGAGCAAAGACTATTTTTTTACATGAGTTACATTACATCATTAATTAATTCAACCTAGAATTATACAAAAAACGTCTGTAAATTAAAAAAAATTCCAATTAAATTTCCGGGAATATAACTGTATTTCAAACGCATGAAATTCTTTTTGCTTTGATACCAGCATACTCATACTTTTTACCCAACCCTCCACTTCTAATTCAAGCAGTAATATTTTATAGGTATAAAGAAATGTTGATGCTTTTCACAGCCAATTAACGTTTGCTTTAACTTTGATTGAAATTCTAAAAAATTGTCATGCGTGTATAATTTTGTTGCTTTATTTCGTCGGGCTGTACATAGAAACCGACACAAATGCTTCATAGATCTCTCTATTTAGTTTTATGAATCTGCAACCACTTAAAATAAATTACCTCATAACTATCTCGTTCCTTTCATACTCTGGTAACAACATGCACATGCAGTGGCAGAGGCAGTGGCAAAGCTGGTGCAATTTCGACCAGGCAATGCACGCTGGCCGTATTGGCAACGAAAATGCTTTACCAGCAGAAGAGGAAGAAGCTGCTTACTTTGCTCTGGCTCTGGCTCTGATGCAGCGGCCGCAATGCTCCAAGATATGAGATATCTCAGTCTCGCTGCCACCTCTCGACTGCTCTCCGCTCGTTCTGTTTTTATATTTGATATAAACGTTACTTATGTATGGATAAAAATGAAAACGTCGGTAAAACGCTTTATTCTCGATGTCATTGCACGTTTATGCGCCAGCTTTTGTATGAACTGAACAATTGTGCGCCTGAACGTAGCATTTTCTTGTTCAGCGAAACAGCGCTGACGTAAATTATGAAATTTGTATTTGTCCCTTCGTATACAATTTCGCAAGAGCGTTACAGCGCTACGCGGTTACAATTTTATATGACGGGACGTTTGCATTGTGTGTTGTCTAAAAAGCCACAAATTTATGATTTATGTCACAGGCAACCAACTTGATAATAATTTTAATGCTTCTTTTTGAATTAGCCCAGGTAGGCTCTTTGTTATTTACGGCTTGTTATGTTATCTTTTGCATATCATTTCGTGGATTACTTTCCAGGGAATCGAGGGTTGATTTAATCGTACAATACAAACGCAAGGAAACAAGTTTGTGCCTCTTTCTTCACCTGCCTGTTGTTTTAAGCGAATGCATACAAATGATTAATGACGGAGCAAAGAAACCATACAGAACTTGTAAAAATATGACAGAATACACAGTCATTATGTTAGTGTTATCGTGGCGTGTTAGTAAGTTAATAACATGCTACTAACTCATTGCTTTGTTTTGTTTGTTCCCTGGTGCGATATATAAATTTCTAATTAAATATTTTTCTACTAAATAAATTAA
Source organism: Aleochara bilineata (assembly GCA_003054995.1). NCBI lineage: Eukaryota > Metazoa > Arthropoda > Insecta > Coleoptera > Staphylinidae > Aleochara > Aleochara bilineata. The sequence goes on along the minus strand of NBZA01014060.1, from coordinate 13,123 downwards.
GCAATGAAATATTTACATAGGTACATAGTTTTTGATTAAATTCCCGTGGGTTCAAAGGAAAATGGAAACAAAAGCGTATACATTTTCTTTCATATAAAAATTGATCTTTGTATTTCTCTTTTTTGAAACTGATGTTTTTCAAACAAATATTTTTCAAGGCGAATTTTTATTTATTAGTGATAATATAAATTTTCTTAATTTTAACAAACGTTTAAAATAATTCAAGAAGAGGATTCTGTACTTCCAATCATACTTCAGCACTGTACTTGTGTCATACTTATGAGTAGCAAGATGCTAGAAGCTTGTCTTCTCTTCGCTTCGCATCGTTGAATAAATGAATAAAAGAACATCAAGTAAAGTGCTCGTGCTTATGCCGTGAAGAGGCACTGATAGTGGTAGTCAATGGCAAACGCATCTTTTGTTCAAAGTACTAATTGCTTCTTTGCGCTGTAGAATAATAATCTGGCATTGTCACCCCGCTCGGCACTTAAAATCTTTGCACTAAAGATGGTAACAACACAATAATTAAACGCACGGAAACGGCAGAATGCGCACCATTATTGCCTTTATGTCACGTAATTACCATCGTTTTCTATTATCTTCTCTTCTTTTTGCTTGCCAACAAATTACTTACTATTACATTAATTGATATGGCAAGTGTTGAGTACTTCCTTTTTTAAATGTTTTCGTTGCGAAGAGATCGTTAAAAATATTATAAAAATGCATAAATTTATTACAGTTTCTGTGCGAAAATATAAAGTATAAGTTGAGAAATAGTGTGTGCTATCACGTATACTACACACGATAATGTGTTCTAATGTGAAATGTTAATGATTTTCATGAATATTCAGAACATTTCTCCCTGCAAGGTACGTGTTTTCTACGAAGCCAGAATGAATGAACCCTTTTTGCATTTCATTAACTCATGGTTGAAACAAAACCTTTGCTACGTCTCCACGCCAGGACTTTACTCTTTGTACGTGCGTCCTTGTATGTAAATATTTGAATATAAACGAATACCTGTTGGCAAGTGCCGTATACATATATAACTTCATTGAATTTCGTTCATTACTCGTTCTTTGGTCGACTCAAGTCTTGCAGATTGTACAACGAGGTTCAACACGCCTTCACGCATCACACACAGTGCAAACTCTCCAAAAATAATACCTATATCACAGCAAACAAATTAATATTTAAATATTTTTAAGTATTTAATATCAATATAATATATTAGTATCTGTTATACTGTATTTTCACATTTTAAACTTTTAAATGATTAATTAAATAAAATATATCTAATATTTTGAAAAAACATGAACACAGTAAATAATTTTCATAAGCGTTAAAAGCACAGATGATTTTAAACAAGTAAAAAGAAAAGTTTGCCCGGCAGAGAATAATCTTTTCAGTCAACTTTCCTATAATACTTTAGCTAACTTCCTACACAAAAAGTTGGAAGCTGCACGAAGTAAAACTAATAGCAAAATTATCATTCACTTGCCTTTCGTGCGCTGCACGAGGCTGAATGAGATTCGTAGCGCTTTTGCGCTTCTAAGGCTATTATGCTACAAATAATGTATAGATTTAGTAATTGATGTTCCGCTAGCAAGACACGCCAGAGAAGCTGCAGTGAAGCTGCTAGTCAGACGTAAAGCCCCGGCCTGAAAACCAACAGAAGCAAAACTGAAAACCGGTGCACGAAACAAAGTACGCTAATATGAAAGCAAATGGAACATCGAATAAAACCTCCACTCGAGTAATCATTCACTGCACTCTTTCATCCATTGAATCATAACATAAACCTAAACAAGAAACAAAACGTTCTTTAGTCCTTTTTCAAACTAACTTCTATTCCTAAACTAAAAACTACGTTTATTTAGGATTTCTTAGGCTTTTGTATGTACAAACATGTATGTATACTTAGTCCTGTGGAGGCGCCGGCCACTATAGACTCTACTATCCTATGGCAGAACACAAAAGCCAAATCGTTTTGTAGGTTTTAATTGAGTTACAGTGAAATTGAACTAAAGTTGTAGGTATGCACTTTCAACTTAAGGAGACAACATTAACACGCGTCCTTCTGCCAACTAAATAACTTAAAACAACCTTTTTTTCTGATCAACGTCTTAGTTTACTTTATTCTAACCTAACCCCAAAAAAGCAATCCAAAAACTGACATTTTAAATTTAAAAAAATATATGAGAAGAATTTTAAGTGGGCCATGAACATATCGAGGGTATTATCATTTTGATAACATTTTTTATAGCAGCGCCTAATGCAAAAGGTCAGACGAAGAAATTACAAATTGCAATTTGCGGAGCGTAATTGCGTCATTCATTCTATCAGCAGCAGGGACACGCGCATTTTGCGGTCGTTTCGGCATTTTGCATGTTTAACTTCCCTCACCACTTGCTCTCAAACTGGAGCGTAGTTAGCGAGAAAAACAACGCCGATGTGTTAATTTGCTCAGCCTGTTTATGCGCACATAAACACATTTATTCATAAGTGGCTATAACTGTTTATGTGCTCTTTGTTATCCATGGTTTGTCTCAGTCGAAATACATTTCAGTTATTGACAAGTAGGTATATTTGTTCAGTTCGATTGAGCTCTTAATGAAATTTCATCACCACACGCCATCATGTAGCAGCCACCTTTCACGGCATTGTGCATCTTTTCTAAAACAGTATTTGTTCTCGTTTCGTAGCGTAAAGCCGAAAACGTCAAGGCTTTAAATTTCAATTTTGCGGCGTCGACGCACCGCGTCCTGTGAATTTGCTTTCAGTGAAGGGCAAGCACAGCCATCATCAAACAACACACCAGCGTGGCGGCAGCACCAACAACAACTGAGGCGGTGGCAACGGTAACTAACAGTAATTGTTCCGCAGCTTCTTGCCACTAGGCTTTGTTCTTTCTGTCGTATTTTTTCTGAAAATTTAATATGCGCATTCCAGTTTTTATGTAGAATTTTGTATTGTGCCCTATGCTTGCGGTTGTGTTTGAACAACTATTCTTAAACAAGGAAGTAGTAATGGATTATTATTGAAAAGTGGAATGAATGCTAAGCGGGCAACGCTTTGTTTGCCTTTCAGTTTATTTGTGGGTGCGGTGGCGTAATGTGCTTCTACGTAGGTACATTCACCGCCTCCGCCACGTACGCTTGTAAATACCGGCACGGCAAGGTGTTTATACTGTGCAAACGAATGACAATCCGACAATTTATCTCTATTAAGCTGCGGGTATTATACGCCTGCAAAAAGCACTAATAAATATTCACTAACATTCCACGTGTTAGTGGCGTTCTTTGTCTCTGAAATCTTACATAAATTCTCGACTTACTTCATTGTTTTCAATAAATCTTAAAATACGCAGACAAAACCTTTTTAATCGTGATAATTATTTACAAATTAGAAATATTTAATTAAAACACTCACCATTTCCACAATTGATTGAAAACTGAAACAAATATACATCGTTAAAATTTCTGCCAGCAAAACAAACAAAGAAACATTTTGATTTTTGTCATAAAAAAACATAAAACATTAAAATCAACTACATTATAAACATATGAGCTTCTGCATTGGGCGTAGATACATATTGCGTTATCAAGCATTGCGGATATAAAAGTAAAATTGCGTTCATAAATAATCGGCACAATAAAGTAATCGGAGATATAAAAGTTTAATATTCCGATCGGAATGCATGCTGTATGCTGACAATATATTTTTTGCTATTGGCCGGAACATCCGCACTGGGAAAGCATTTTAAATGTGATGTGATGTGATGTAACCAACAGGCAGGTGCCTACCTACATTGAGTGTTTCAATCAGATGCTAGGTAAAACACCAGCAATTTAAAAATTAGTTAGTGAGCTAATGAGCTTTTAAGTAATAGTTTTCCCAGTAGAAAATTAATTATGAAAAAGCGCCCAACGAATATGAACCCGAACCTGGGAAAGATTTGGGAACAATCGGTATACAGGCGTAGCTGCCTGGGGAAAATCCAAAATTGATTTGACGCAGACGTTTCGCCTAATGCGAAAATAACCACCATCATCTATCCGGCGCACCTACAGCCGCCCCACCGGCAGCGGGGTCGCCAACGTGGAACTCCTGTGGGGGCAGACCTGCATGATGTTGGATGTTGGATGTGTGGTGGCGGCCAAACGTTTAACCAACGCCGCTATGCAAACCCCGACCGCCGGCCACCAGTCACACATTGCACGCATAGACGGCAAGGGACATTCATGTATCCCCTGGTATTTTCATTTTAATATCAATTAGTCGGCCAAGAGTGTTATTGATGTCCAACAAGATTAATCCTGTTACATATTTTTATTCTAAGCTTCATCAACAATATTTATACGTGAATTTCCAAAGGCAAAACAAACAGTAACAAGATAGGTTGCAAATAAATAATCAAACAAACAGAATGAAAATGCGTTGAAAATACGGATTATGCCCTTTATTGTTGTTGTTGCCAGTTTCTGTTGTTCTACGCGAACGCGCCTTTATGTATGAAATCAAAAAGCCATTAATTCCTCTCCGGGCCTTGAGTGCGCAAATTCTATTTGCCAGGGACATGGGCACCGCTTCGATGGACGGAAACGCAATTTGGAAAAGTTTAATTTTTCATCAATCATATTACCTACCTTACGTGTTGGCATTATATTTGATTAATAATTAATTAACTTTTCTTTTTTGTTAGGTACTTAGTTTTTGGTTCTCATTTTCTTTTTGTATTAAGTATTTCAGGATCCAGAAAGAGCTAATGAAAAAGCAAAATGCGTAATTGTTTGTCAATGTACATCAGAATGCAGCGCGCTTCAAGCAACAAATAGCCACGTCAATAAAAAGCCTTTAAATATTCAGCAGTGTCAACTTTGGCTAGCATTCGTCCTTGTCCTCTGTCCGAACGTCGCAAGGATTAATGTTGCTCGACTAACAGGCGTCAATTTCTCGGTGGCACAAACTCATTATATTAGAATAATGAATGCCTAAAAAACGAAAACCTTCAAAGTTCCTTGGTAAATACTGAATAATTTATGAACGCTTTTAAGAAAAATTATAATTAAGAACACTAAGAACCGATCCGCAAAAACTCTTTCACTCTACTCTAAAACAAAGCGCATTTTATAAATGTTTGCGCAGTTGTAGCACTGTTTAATATTACACGGAACTCTGCAGCAAAACGCGTACAATTCCAGAAGCATTCCATGCAATTATATTGCATCCATTCATCCATGCATTGTTGGTGAATTGCCTTATAGGTATGTATACACAAGTTTACAAGTTGCAGCTTTTTCGCTTAGAACCAAGCATAAAACATTGATTACAAGGGCAGCAAAGAATGTTTGCAAATCAAGCCATAATTGCTAGGCGTAGGTATTGATTGCGTAATAATATTTGTACATGTAAGTGAGGAAACGGCAAATACTAAGTTCAAGAGTACAGAATTGAATTTATAATTAAATCTACAACGTATAACATTGTTGTTTGCGGTTTTATTGTTGAATTGCAAAGTTATATACTGCACAGGGTATAAGTTTGTGTCGCGACCTGCACTCTGATATAGGGAGGTTAGAAATACATGAATTAGAGGTGATGCATTATAACGTTTAGACTGTTCTCACTGTGTATTTGATCACCGTTTATGCTTGAGCTAACGTCGCCGAATTTACATTCGCACCCTTAACAAGATACACTATATTCTCGCAATATCCATACAGTATTCACGGTTCGACGTGCCGATTGCTCTAAAGTATAAATCCACATAATTCCAGTAAACGTATGCATGACTGCTTCATATTAAATGTAATACGTATCTGTTTGTATCTAATTTTTAATTTTATAAAAATATTGTATCTTAGAATTACGCAGAAAATGTAATTAATAAATTGTGAGGCAAAATACAATATAAAACAGAAAAGAACAAAGTATGTAATTCCCTTGGCTGTATCCTAAAAGCAATCAATTTTGTTATTACCCGGTGGAAAGCTTTCCAATATAACTTTTGACAATTTTTGAAAACTTTTCTCCATTTCACTAAAATACGACGGATTTAAACTATGTAATGTCATTCAAAGACAATACTTGGGTACAACATAAAACAATGTTTTTTTGCAAATGCCAAGATTTAACAAAAGAAACGTTCAAACCAATTTCAGTTTACTTTATGATGCGTTTAAGTTTGCATAAAATGAAATTCTGCAATAAAAATATAAAACTTTTAGAACAAACGCACGATGAAGAATGCAATAAAGTGATATTAATATTGCCTTTGCGTAGAATAAAGATAAGAATGATAAATATTCAAAGTGACAGTTAAGAAGCATCCGCACCCGAATAATTTTTTGCGTATTATATATGTAACTCTATTTTCCACTTCTTCCGGCTGGACGCGTGTCGTGATTTTTTCAGAAGAATGTGCATGCTCTTTATCCCATATTTCGCCGACGTTTTTACTAGAATTTGCCCCGCTTTGTTGCGCTTACCGAAAGTATTCTCTCTGTATTATTGCTGCAGGCGGTAGCCTTGCGCTCTAAGCGAGATGCGTTTAAGTGCGCCATTAGGCGGACGGACATTTTTTTGCCGTTTGTCGTTTTCGTTTTAGTCGACTTTAGCTTGCACATGAAACGTGACAATTATCAGGCTTCACAGATTCATAAAGAAGCGTGACTCGCGTGTTTAGACACCAGCTGCTTATGGCCCTTGTTCTGAATATAAATGTTGTCTGAAATGGACACGAGTCCAAAAGAAACTACAATAAGAAGACGAAAACAATGGATGTAAAGCTGAACGAAAGCCTACTAAATATTTTTGCGTCCCATGGTAATTTTTCATGCGTTTTTTGACCAGATAAAAACTTATATTGTCAATGATAATCCACGTTTTTATTTGAAAACTCAATTATAAAGTTACGCATCTTACAACTTATTGATTGAATTTAAAGTTTAATAACTTAGCGCAGAAGGTGTTCTGCTTCATTCGCCGACGCGTCGCGATGCGGGCGCAGAATAAATTAGGTAGCGGGTCATTAATTTGTACGGGTTATAACTCAGATATCATTTCATTTAATACGTTTTAATAAATTTATGTCGCACTGCTGGAGATTAAACTGCTATTATACGGCTCATGGTCTTGCTGGGTCGAAAAATCTCCGCCTAAGCCTTCCCTTCGCTTCTCGCAACTTTCCATATCAAGCGGCGATCCCATCTTCGCCGAAAGCTGGATGATGATACACGCTCTACGCCTCAGGCCCATTCAATTTCCAACTTCGTTCAACACTTTACTTTCGTACCTGAGTTTTGTTCGTGGGACGGCAGGACTCAAGGGCTCAATTCTTACGCGCCGGATGCCGAAAAGTCACCCTTTCCACTCGACGATGCAAATTAGCAGTGAGCGCTCCGCCGCCACCGTTGCCACCGTTAAATTTCGTCATCAACGCCAAAGAGCTTTCGCACGTGATGTAAACTACATGGATGAGTAAAACTTGCTCGCCGTGTAAGTGCTCATTCCACTCACATACAATACGCATACCGTACGTGTACAAGGCAATAATTCCTAATCAAAAAAGTAAGAGGAAAATTAATATACCATAAACGTAAATGGAGTTCTCTGTTAATGAATATTGAGCAAAGTATGCTGACTGGGCATATAATGTATTAAATGTTAAATCCTATTTCTTTCCTCAAGGAGTACTCCCTGGAATGCCGAGAAGTTGAGTTTGTCTGGGCGTCTTCTTTAATTTTTAATCCTGCTAGATTTATTCGACAAATTTGCGAGCGTTCAATGTTGGCGACGCGAAGCCAAGCACGAGTGGGTAATAAAGAGAACATTCCGGCGTAGTTTTTCCTTTAAAAAAGTCAGCAGTCAGCTCCTCCAAAGAACAACTCCGGCGAAACTTTTTCAGCTAGTTGTACCAAATTTAAACGGAATTATTCCGTTCGTAGCTATTATTTTTTCAGCATATCCTTCAAATACAATTGAACTTTTTTCAATTTTCTCTTAGCGTAATATATGCAAGCACGTCACGTCACGTCCACGTCCGCTAATTAAAAAGTTCATTATGCAAGCCGTTTGTCCGTTCGAGACATTCGCTCAAGAAACGAGTGCTACGTGCACGACTCGACAGTCAAGCTAGACGACCGTCAACTGAACGTGCGGTTATATCTTATATGCTGCTTAGTTATTCTGTCTTGTTCCAGGCTTTTTCCTATTGCTACAGTGTTTTATGCTAACGGGGTTGTATTTCCACACGTTGTCGCATATAACAAGGTGTCAAGACAAGGTGTTTCTGGATTTATATGCGGTGAAGGCGCCTACAATAATAGTGCAGTCTCACCAAAGATTTTCTCTGTTAGGTATATTTTAGTCTTTTATCCGTTTAATTATTTGTTTAAATTTTATATTTTAATACGTTAAATCCAAATTATTATTGCCTGTGTAAATAAATATTAATTAAGTATCTATATTATTGAAGTATTATTGAAATATTATACTTTGCTATTATGGAAACTCTGTTTAATTATGTAGATTCTCTGCTAGAGCATAACAAGTTCGCACTGACTAAATGATTTGAGTCCTAGTATCATAGTAAATAAGTAATGGATGTTCTCTTAAGCAAAGGTTAATTACAGCGATTTCTGCAGCTTAATATTTAATAGCGTCTGTTGACCTTTTGAAATGTTGTTTACATGTTGTACATACATATTGGCATATTGGTCGAGAGCTAGTTGGTAACCTAATACATGAATGTCTAATTTACAACGCATTGATACTCGGTTATGTGCCCGTAATATAAACACCCATAGCCTATAGCTTTCCCTGGATATCGATGCAGAGAAACGTACAGTATCTACATACATCTGCAGTATCAGCTGAACTGGAGTGGACTGGCCGGGTCGCATTGCCAATTCCCAGTTGTACTTATATTGTAATATAGAGAACTAATAATTCTAATTAGGATGTTTCCCTGGTGGAAAACAGTGGATGCATACATAAATACACACTCAAATGGCGAGCCCAGGGTGCAACGCGGTGCGGTGTGAGAATACGTGCCAAATGATTGTCCGGTAATTGCATCAAATGTGCGTCTGATTCTACCGGGTGGTGATCAGGATATTTTATAACAGACCCAGAGTGTATGTACACTGCAAGCATTCTTGTGGAATGCGCTCACATTTGTTCAGCGGGACATTTTCCAATTAAATGCACATTGCATTGCATTGCACTGTACTCTGCTATGTTGTGGCAGTCGCAGTCGGAGTCGGAGTCGTAGTGAATTGAGGTACATACGAGTACATACACGAAACCAGCATGCATATTGCGCCACTAATAGTATACCAATGGCAGGTTAATTTCCATTCGTTTTAAAATATTATTTTAATTAGGTCTCACGTTACATGCGTTAATTATGCCCTGATTTAAAATTTGCACGTAATTGAACCTAATTAATAAGTTCGTTAAATACAATCACAAACATGCCTAAATTGCAGCCTTCTGAACATTGAACAGACATGTTATTGATTTCCTCATATTTTATTTGCGTTTGAAAAATTTGTATGATTTAGATATGAAAACCCGACTTTTTCAATCGGATTGAAATGCAATTTGAAGAGTACATACTGCTTTATTCCTTTGAGATAGCATCATGAGTTTTTTATTTTATTTTATATGGCTTGGTTGAAAAAATTACAATTTTTAAATTTACTTTTTCAAGATGAATCACAAATTAAAATTAATAATTAAATGTTATATGGAATTTCAATATCAATTATTACATTTGCTAGGTACCTTTGAATTTTGTTGACAATGTTACAAGCAAAAGTAATTAATTTTTAAGGCATTTTTATATAGCTAATAAATAATATTTTATTTACCAAAAATAGGTTTACATTTCTTTCAAAAACGTGAATATTCTTGTTAAATTGATTTATATGCAGTCGATAAATAATATTTTTTACTGCAAAAAAGAGCCGAAATCATAAACATTTGATGATGGATAAGTTATCCATACATTCAAACCTGTATTCGACTTTTTGTCGGCTGAAAAACTGCATCCGATTTGTAGTAACCTGCACAAGCATCAAGAGGAATTTTGGCAACATCCGTGCATATCAATTCACCAATGAAGTTTACAACTTCAAGTTTTATATAAAAGTTTCAAAACTCTTCAATAACTCACCGTTACGCTTTGTAATTTTATTTATGAATCCAATAGCAATGTTAGTATACGTCTAATAATTATGTAAATCTAATAATTGCATAAATACTGTTAAATGTAAAAAGTTTAAATATTTAGGTATACCTTTGTTGTTTTGTATTTATTGTTATAGGTATGTCAAATCAAATTTACATTTGATATCCAGTATTATTAAGCAATGTTTCATGTAAATATGCGAACGAAACAAATGATAATAATGCTTAAATGTGATTTATGTGTATTATATTTTTAATATTATATTATTATAAGTTTACAGTAGAATTTTAAAATAAAACAAAAATTCGAATTAAACAGCTTTTATAGAGTTGAACAAGTTACGTGTACATTAAAGAAAAACGGATCTCAACTGGGTGAAAAATATATTTTCATTCATATTTAACTTTTTTATTTAACTTAAAACTTTTAACTTTTTCCGCTATATTTTTCCGCTTACTGACTCAGAAATATTTAATATTCTTACAATTATGTAAAAAGGTTTAAAAGAAGCAAAGATTAAAAAGTGGAGAACTTTCAGACGTTTACACAATTTGCTGATTTGTGAGATACATAAATTTGCAAGCAATCGTTTGAACACGACTTAAATGCTAAGAAGAAATGAACGAAAGGCAAGGCACGAAGAGAGACGCTGGCGCTGGGAGAAGTATGTACTAGGAGTAAGTAGTCCTCTTGGCAACACATTTAGTATACTTTATATGTGCGCAGATATCTCTTTGGAGAGTTCTGCCAGTTCTTCGAGCGCACCCAAACAAACAAACAAGTCATAAATTAATCAATAGCGATCTGGAGCGCGTGCTAGAAGGCGGAAAACCACTGGTGGATCGCGCGGAAGGATTGCATTCTCGCCGAAAACCAGAAGGAACCGACAGGACAGATGTTGCCTGACTCCAGTTCAGCTCAGCGACCGCAGCACCAAAGCGCCGAAGCTCACCATCGATATCTAATTTATTGGCTACTACTTAATCACTGCCGCTTTGGATTTATACGCTGACAATGGTAATTTTCGTGATAATGCACTTTGTTGGATTTAAACGCGTCTGACACAAATTTGACTCTCAGCACGGACTAACTTCTGATAAATTTTCTACATAAACTTTTTACTTAAACTCTCCAACGCTTTTAGACGCAAAACCTTCGCTTTTTTATTCATGCACAATTTATAAACTGGAACGTAATTTTTCTGCTCTAGTTTGCGTTCTATTGAACTAGATCAATCCTCATTTTTCTTCGACTTCTTCTTCTACTTTACAAAGAAGTATAAGAATGTGCATGAGAGTTTGCCATAGTTTTTCACTTTGTATTGCTTCTAATAATATTGATTCGTTTCGTTAGAGTATAACCAGAAAATTACGTTGTTTGCTGGCTTCTGTGCACGCAGACCTCTACACTTGTACATACTCACAATAGCAACGCTCGAAAGTCATTGTTATTCTTTTCAATTTGCAACGTTTATGTAATACCTTGAGGAATCATCCAATACTTCTTAAAGAATTCCATTCTTTATTCGCCACCTCCAGGATCTATTGATTCTTAGGTTATGTTCAATGTAAGAACAACTTTTTCGTAATAGACCAAAACATGTAATATTAAGTAGACGATAATCTAAAGCCTTTTAGAAGAAAAAATGGCATTCGTGACGCTTCATCGAGCTTGCTAAGCGCAAATCCGTCCAATCTATTCACGATCTCCATTCACAAACTGCGAGCCAGCTGAAATCCGAGGCGACAACACAAGTCGGCCATTAAGCTCGAGGTCTCAGCAAGCCTGCAGACATTCTCCAAGTTCTAATGGGCCATTCGCTGTGTATTATGCACTAGCGAAAAACAAATTTATGCTGCTCAGACGTCTGCTCCCATGTAAAAAATACAAACAAAGGCAACACAACAGGGACATAATTAATGCGAAAGTGATAAATGATGGGCAAATTATTTATGTGGGTGTAGTTGATGAGGTAAATACAGATATCTCCCAACGAGCGTGCTCTTGATTATTAATTCCAAGCGCATTAATCAAGAACCTCGCGACTGCTGCTGCTACCCTGTCAATTCGCCCAACAAATCTCAGGTAATTAAAAGATTAACCCGTATTCGGAAAGTTGGGAGAGTTTATTAAGAACATCACGCAACGCGAGAGCGACGCAGACGTCACGCTTGGAGTCGGAGTCTTTGACGCCTATTTAAATACGTGCCTGGAATCTCAGCACAATCAGCACCTGCACCTGCAGACAATTTTGTTTTAATTAAATATGTATATACAAGCGCCTTAACGTTCATAAATTTTCTAGATTATATTGCCATTTTGCAATCTATGCCAGCAGGAAGAAGCCCCTTGCTTATACCTGCTTTTCGCTTTGTTCTACGTATTTGGCAATGACTTTCAGTTCCTCATACGTTCAGATACTCGATGGGATTGCTCGTCCGCTCGCGAATAACCAGTTTCTGATATTACGCCAGTTCGCAGAGCATTGTCTTGACTGATTAAAACCGACCACCAGTGGGATACACATACATATTCGGCGAGGTATTGGATTCCAGCCAAACGAGCTGAATATTTAAGCCCTCGCCGCCAGCGCCGCAAAGGAAGCCGTAGAAGAGAATAACAGAACAGAACAGAACAGAATAGAACGTAGGCGAAGACGGAGGGATGCAACATTTTGGTCATCCATTGCTCCTGCGTTTGCAGGATTATTGTACGCTAGTGAACAAATGTGAGTTATGCTGAGGCCATAAATGTCCTCAGGAGTACAGTGCATTGCATTGCTCTTCATATGAACAACATCAATTGTATATCATTAACTGATTTCATTTTAGAAGCTGTTTAGTCCGGTCAAATTAGACATTGACCTTGCATTAATTTACAACAAGCTGAAAATTGGCATAATTGTTCAAAATAAAATTATAAATA
>NBZA01013981.1:0-17607 GCA_003054995.1 Aleochara bilineata | reverse complement strand
CTTGCGCGTCGGTGAGCTTCTCGCCGAGGGCCAGAAGGAAATTTTGCAACTCACCCAGCGGCATCCAGCCGTTTTCCAATTTATCGGATAATTTGAGCAATTCCATGAAATCCTCATAACACCCCATATTGTTCACGTCTTTCTTCATCGCCGAATACATTTCTAAGACTTCTTTTGTAGTGAAAAACTTTTCCCCTGAGAGTTTTAAAGAGTCAAGAATATTCTGCAAGCTGGGGATTTAAATATAAATTACCTTCGCGAGTTGCAACGCCTAGAACTTTAAACTGCTCCAAACTAGCATTGATATTAAGAGCGTACATAACCTTGGGTAGGTTAATGGAATCCAACTTATCTTTGTCTGATTCGTAAATGTTGAAGATGAATTTGCATTGTTCAACTTCACTTGGGCGAAGACCTTCAATTCTCTCGAGTTTTTCTCCCTTTTCAAGAATAAAAACACTGGATTTTTATAAACGGACATAAAAGATAATTACTTACCATTTTGATTGAATTAAGATGTAGGTCTTAGCGCCTGGGATATTCGAATGTGCGATGTTCGAAGACCGAAACGCTGCCGTGAATCGTCTGAGAGCGATTGATTTGGGATTGGCTCACAATGGCGATCTACCAGACAATTGAACTAAATTTATAATTACGAAACGGTAACGTTTTATATTAAGATCCCTTATTGGAATGAGGATTCGACAAAGTGGGGACACGGCTGGCTAATTACACAGCTAATTAAAGACTGCAGATGAATTGCAGATAAATCATGCGGACCATACTGCGTCGTGGATATTTTTAAACAATACAATAAATTCAATATCAATGCAAGAATATCAACCTACCCCCAGGTTCTAACTATGGCTATGGGTACCACCACAGGTTCCATGGTGTAATGGTTAGCACTCTGGACTCTGAATCCAGCGATCCGAGTTCAAATCTCGGTGGAACCTAATGTTTTCTTCAAGAATGGAGAGTTTTTATAACAAAAACATTGAACATAGTTGTATAAACAATCTTGTTACAAGCCAAACATTCTTTGCTGTGCTACTAAAGTAGGTCCTAGCTTCCTAATTATAATTTTAAAAAAACTGACAGGTTCCACCGAGATTTGAACTCGGATCGCTGGATTCAAAGTCCAGAGTGCTAACCATTACACCATGGAACCAATAATCAATTCAATTAACAAATATATTTTGTGCAATATCTTATTATATTATCACAATTATTATGCTAACTTTGCAATAAAATACATATGTTAATCACTTTGTAATTTATCAGTTAATTCACTGTATCAATTTAAAAATTGAGATAAACATAAACACTCTATTCATGGCTCATGCTAGTTATAAACTATTGTAGCTCAGACTCGTCACTATATAACAATCCGTAAATAAACTCAAAAGATAATAATTTTTGCCTATTATTTGACATGAGTTACTACATATCAGTGTTGCAGGAATACTGTAGGTAGAAAACTGTACTGCTCAAGAACTGCCTACAAATAATAAAAAAAAATCAAAATAAAGTCACGTTAAAGATGCATAGAACGAAATTTTAATTAACATAAATTTATATATATTATTATTAAATAAAATTCAATGAATATACATTAAATCGTTACATCAGAGATGAGAACAATATAATGTTATTAATAATAAATATGGAGAACTTTGCAGAGATGTTCAAGATGTTCCACTGCGTTTTTCAATCTCCATCATTGGATGATAGGCCCCATGTTCATAACAGTTACACAGATAGTTGGTTGTTTAATTCGGTTTGTATGGTGATCCAAAATTGTTTGATGTTCTGTCGCTGGCGTGCTACAATAAACCAATATCTCAGTTAACTTTTTGCTAAAACTATAATAAATAACAAAGCTTAGCAAAGCAATAGCTAGAGATGCAATAAATAATAACAATCCTCCCATGAGTAATGGGTTTATAAGCAGATAGCAATAGCTGTAACTAATCAACGTCATACTTACACAAACGTAAAAAATATCTTTGTCATTATATAAATTAAAGAGTATCTAAATGGACGATCTCCTTACGCCATCAACTTCTTGAGGAAGGCTATAAATAAATATTAACACATCTAAGTGACAAATTCAACAGTGCACTGAGTGAACAAAATAAACCTATGTGACTTAAGGTGGGTCTAAAGTGACTTACAATTAGTAAAGTCAAGTCTACAGTACTTTTGCTGTTCGTTATTTTTTTATAACTTACGTTCATATGGGATGAAACCTTCATCATCTTCTGTATCCATGCAATCGGCCAACACTTCATCAACCTGAGCATCTTCTAACCTCTCACCCAGAGACAGAAGGGTGTGCGCCAATTCAGCGGCCATCATCTTGCCGTTCTCTTCTTTGTCGTAGAGCTTCAAGCACTCCAGGAAATCTTCGAAGCAGCCGCAATCTTTGTCTTTCTTGACTTGGGCGAAGATGGGGAGGAATTCATCAAGCTTCAATTTCTTCTCATCTAACAAGAAAACAAATAGCAAATTGTAACCCCTGTGCACACTTGTTAAAGTTTAAATCATTACTCTTCTTTTTGGTGCCACCCAATTTCTCAACGGAAGCGACGGTTGGGTTCAGGTTGAGTGCACGAAGTGCATCTCCCAAGTTGAAGGCATCGATGGAACCAGAGCCATCAAAATCAAAGATGTCAAAGACAAAGTTCGCCCCTGAAATAAAATAAACCGTTAATTAATTCGACACGCCTCTGTAATATCCTCATGCGTGGAATATTTGAACACCTTGCTCGTTATAATTATTTTTCGGCGTCCTTGATCTCGCATTACGTAAGTAAGAAAAACACCTCGCGTGTTTCATGCATTAATCATCCGTCCAACCGGGCATAACCTACATCGTATTGGGTTACCCACAGTTCACACGGAACGCAAAAAGATTTGAATGGTATCCTGTGGTCCTCGTAGGTAGAGAGGAGTGCTGAGCGCTAAAAATACCTCCCGATCGGTCCAGAGTAGGAGCACGAGCAGCGCACGTCATATTTACAATTTCAGCTGTGTTTCCGCACCAATTTCACTTTTTACGTTCAGCTGCCCGGGTTATTTTTAAAATGTTGCCTATATTCGCGTAGCCTAATAAGTAACGCCACTGGTAGTGCCCAAAAACACGCCGAGCCATATATGTAAACGCACAATCGTTATAATTAACTTACAATACTTTCAATCTCATTTCTTCTGTTTAATTGTTACTCATTCATAGTTTCATTTGCAAACGTTACTCAATGGTTATATAACTTTAAGTCACTTCAGTTTAAGTCATTTTAGTTGTTTTTTGTTGCATTATCTAATTTGTGTAAATATTAATACATAATCATCAAACTTTTTACTTACTTTCAACGTCTCTTGCTGGAAGATCGGCCTAGAAAGTAAAGAAAGATAAGGTTTTAAAGTTTAAACTTTTGCACGTCTTGAAACCACTCAAGTATATTGTGGCTTAAGAAAGAGATTGTTGCAAGGATGAAATTGTAGCTTACCATTGTTATAGAATGTGTGCAGGTAGTGCTTGGAGCAGGAAAACGACAAGAACGTGCCTTCTAGCGACTTTCGACCAGAAGTGGGGCCCTGAGTTTTCCTCTTCGCCGTTTTTATACGCCCAGATGGCGCTGCGACGGCGGTTTACTCAAACCGTGGAAATTCCTCTCCTTCCTTCCCGCCACGCACTCCAACAATCCGCCCGTCTGGCTAACTTTGGCCACGAAAACGACCGCTTCTCATATTCAGATCGGCTGGATGTGAGTCAAAATGAGTCAAGCTTCAAATGGTCCTAATTTGTTATTGGTATCGGTGCCACCAACTTACCTAATACGAACCCAATTATCGTAATTGAGTTTATCCACCTATAACATTACCTTCGACGTGGTTTTCCTTAAGTTTGATATGTGCGAGAAGAAATAGCGTACAGATATAGGTCAGCTATATGAAAATAACCAAAGTTGAAGTTATTTTTGCTGCATTTATGGATTGAGGCTAGCAGTATAGGCCGCACTTTTGTTTTCTTGATTTTCAAGGCTTTGGCCACATGATTCTAACGTTAAAATACAATAAAACAATATTCAGTCATTTGCAATATATTTATGCAATTTGAAATAAAATATATAAAAGTTGTGTATAATCATTAATATATTCATCTTGTGATGATGTTACATAGCTATTCAGCAATAGTTGCGTCTTCAGGGAGTTCAAGTTCTTGTCCTTTCTTGCTGTCGCGCTTCTTACGGAACCCGAGAAACTTGAAAGAAAAGCTCCACTTCCTACGCTTGCCATCACCTTTCTTCTTATCGTCACTAGAACTACTTTGACGACTGTTTCTAGCAGAGTTGCGTTCATCACCCTCACCATACTTCGCAACCGTAACCACCTCATTTGATTCCTGCATAAGTTCAGCGTCCATGGACTCTCTATTCTCTGGGTCAAGCAAACTATCGTCGTTGTCCTCTGTGGGTAACATATACGAATTGCGAGAAGGAAGTAGACTTTCTCTCTGAGGTGTGTCTTCTTGTAGCTCAATGACTTGAATCAGATTCTCGTTCTTCTCTTCCCATTCATCCTGCTTTTTACGCTGCTCTTCGCTTAGAATGTTATGCAGAGCTTTCTTAGAATTCATGACCAAATCAGTTATACGAGATTTCTTCTCAACCGGCTTAGATGCCTTGAAAACTATACGTTCGGGTTCTAAAGAATTCACCGGTGGGCTGTCCCCAATACCAAGATTCTTCACCGGTGCGTTCTTGTCATCAATGATGCATTTTATTTCGCGCTCTGGTGATTCTATCAAATCGGCGTTGAGATCGTCTATGATGTTTTTCAATTCGACGTTGGCTTTATTCCCCGAGGAAATGTTACTGCACTTGGGGATGACAGTTATGGCAGAGTCGGCAATGTCCATAGCCGTCTCCAGGATATCGTTCAGAATATCATTGGCAATATGTTGCTTACCTGGCTCCCCAATATAATCGTCCAGCTGGTAATTGCTGTTGCAAAACGAAAGATCTCTCTCTTCGTTTAAGAGTATGTTAGAGTCACGCAGAGGTTCAATCACACTCAGAGAAGACACTTCTGAAGACATGACGGACAAATTCAACAATTTATGAGAAATGTATGTAAATGAGTGAGATGCCGGCTGAAGGATGAGGTTCTATGAAACGCAAACGCAAAGAACGTTAAATATTCGAAGTAAATGATTGAGTGTCGACGCTTCAGCTCGACATGTAACACTGACAGTGCAAAATATTTATTTACAAGATGGTATGTTGATCAGATATCTCACAATCAACTACAATTTGTTTGTGATGTGTCATTTGAATCAGTGCTCATCTAAATGTCACCATGACTTAAACAATGCATCAAGAACCCTCTTTGTTCCGATAAATTGAAAACTGTGAGGTTCAGTGATTAGAATTGTGATTAAAACTCACACCAAAATTCAAATTTACGATCATATCAGGAGCACACAGTCCGAAATTCAACACAATAGAATGTAGCATGAGTAAACGTCATGGTGATCTACGTACTATCGCCAATTCATTCGCAGATAGTGCAAAGATAAAAGTCACCTCGAAAGATCCCCAACCACCCAAAGAAGCAAAATTCAGAACTTGTTTGCTTGCTGATGATGACAAAGAAGAACAAGTATCTAGCATTAACCTGGAATCATTATCGACATTAGATTTTCCTGAAGGCGAAGAAGATAGCAATGCACAGTTGTCGCTTGAATTGGAGATTGATGAGTCGCTCACAGACCTGCTTAGCTTAGGGTATCATCCACAAAAACACAGTTCCTCACAAAAAAACAGTAAAAGCCCGCTTTTGGATGTCACTATTATACAGGAATCCAATAATGAATCGCAGAATCAAACCACAGTGTCCATGGACGCTGAGGAAGTGTCTCAGTTCATTAATATGGTCCAAGCAAAAGGAAACCATTTCTTTGTCAAAGAATTGCCAAGCAATACTTTAAACATTGACCATCAACTAGAAATCAAGAAACAAGAAGATTTATCAAAGTTCTACGCAAAAAGCGATACCGAAGAAGAATTTTCGGACGATTTATTTGAGAGAAACATTAGTCCATTGAAACAACATCAAGTCTACACTACACCCCAGCATACTTACAACGATATTAAGGCAAAACTACCTTGTTTACAAAAAAAATCAAACACTAGAGATGATCAAGACGACGGGGAGAAGAATGGTATACCATGTTTGTGTCAACACTGCGGAATGGTTGGTATCCTAATAGAGTCCCAGAAAAGACCGGCGATTCCCCATGCGCCAAACCCTAAGTTCTCGGAAAACCCGCAAACTCCGCAAATGGCTTACGGACCAAGACCTTCAGCTTCCAGAAAGCCACCTGATCTACGCTCTAAGTCAAAAAGTGAAACAAACCTAATCTTGCTCAAAGAACTTACCACTAAAATCGCGTCCATTGAAGATCGTCTACATGAACATGAAGAAAATACCGTTAAAAAAGACTATTTTAAGTTTGTCATCCATAAACTGCTAGCGCAATATTCAAATAAGATCAACGAGCTAAAACAAACTGCTTTGAACCTGCAGAAACCCAGCATTAATATTGCAACACAGTATAATGGCAAAGCCACGCAATCGGCCTTCTCACCACGAATCAGGCGTGAAGCGCCTGAACGAGAGTCCCAAATAATAAATGCCCGTGCAAATGCGTCGCCACAAACCCACCCACCACAAGCAAGCAAGTATCACCATATGAATCAGAAGTCTTCGTCCGAGGATTGTCATGGCAGTGTGGTGATAGAGCCACGCACCCGACGGCGAACCTGTAAGACTAAAGCACCAAGACGCTCAGCTACCACACATTCGCCTACTCATCGTACCATTGTCGCCGATTGTGATGTGCGCCAAGTGTTCGTTCCTTCCAACAGGTCGCTATCTGAATCCCAATCCTTCCCGGAATCGCTAGCAAGCGGAAAGGACGTGAGCGCGCAAGAGATTAAGAATCTCTGTGACTTCGTGTACAACAGGTATGTGCATGAGAAGGAGGTGCCGGTGAAGCTGCCGAAAGCCGAGCATGCTAGATCGTCGTCGCCGGCAAAGCAGGAGAACAATGCCAAAAATAAGCACAATCTTACAATGATACCCGAATCGCAGCCCGCCAGCAATTCGATGAACGTCTCGTACGTGAGTCCCACGCTGCGGACTTGGCACGACGAATCAGAGCAGGAATGCGGGGCTATTTTTAAGCCCAAGTATACAAAGCGCGGCAAGCATGCGACGACTACGACGACGACGTCACCCAGCCCCACACCGGGTACCTTCCGTCAGGCTAATAATAAAGAGCAGAAACATCATCATTACACTATTGAAGGTATGCAGCCCAAACCACTTTCAACCGCTTTTAGTATTGTTTGTTTTCTAATATTCTAATACAGAAAAAATCGATTACTTGCACTATCTTGCAAAGAAAAAGAAGGTGGATGAAAGAGAACTCTGGGCCAATATTCTGGGCCAGGCAGAGCAACACATTAAAACTAAAAATGACACAGTATCTATCCAGTTACCACCGACTACCAACGGTCCCGACATGTCCGAGTTGGAACTGACCATGACCATGTTAAGAGAAATGGTGCGTCGGTCCCAGCATTGCAAAAACCACTCGGGTTGCTCCGTTGAAATCCAAGATTGCATGTCCAATGACTCTTTGTTTCTACCAGAAGTAGCTAAACAGCGTTGGGATAAAAATAGCAACAATTTCCACGAATCATCCAAAGGTAACCATTTGACCCGATAATCAATAATTAACTGCATTCTATTGTGTGGAACTCTTTTGATCGTTTACTAAACAAATACAAACAGGTGGTGTTACTTTTGAATTTTTATTTTTATAATGAATCCAGATCAATTGAATAACAGTAGGTATATAAAACGTTTGATTTATTCACAATCGATCGATCAATCGGCTGGCATTGTCTCACACTCATTATTATTGCGCTTAGAAGCTAGACGAATCAATAAACTTTGCGTGAAAATGACAAATGCAAAGTGTGATGTCAGAATATCGTAGAAATATTTGACACATGATTATCGCGATCAATTATGTACTAGATGAGTTAGTTTTAATTAAGTCTAATTTTCGTACTATAATTAAACAATGAATTAATCGATAATATCTTAGAGCGCATCTAGAATTAATCAATAGTCACATAGCCGCAGCTTTTGCGTAATTGATTAGTATTATCACAAGGAAAATGTGACGGATGTATTGTTGCTTGTTCACTCAATCATCTCTCTTAGTACGTTAGCTAAAAGTCTGCCCTCAATGCTAACACTTCTAATAAGTTAAACAAATCTATCACAGGAAACAATCAAACAATTAATGTAGGCTACTTTTTCTTCATGGTATACATTGCAATTCATATATCAAAGCAAATTGCACTTTTGAAAAGTTTCAAAATCGTTAAACACCTCACCTCGCGGTTTGTTATCGACTAGTCGATATCTAAAAGAGTTACTCGTAACCTGTACTTACATTTCTCAAGGCAAATTTATTGGAAACATACTTATGTAATAGTCAACTAGTGAGTGTCTAATTTAAGTATAAATATTCAATGAATTTGTGAAAATGTCTAGGTGGACTTTAAAGGTTCCTGAAGCTGATTTTCGCATAAACTGTTGGCATGCTTGCAGAACCGATAAATGAATGAGATCGTTGAAAATCGTTCATGGTTTCATTTCAACTAGGCCGTTAATGGTTGTACTTGTTTGTTGGGGGTATTCACTTTCTGTGCCTCTTTTCCTGCAAGGACCGGGGATGCCGACTGCATGCTACCGCTACTGGAAACGCTTTGTCTGTTGGGTGAATTTGAATTGCGCCTTTTGCTTAATTGCTTCCAGAATCTTCGATCTAATTGACGTTCTTGCTACAATAAATTCAATTCTAAAATGCGAAAATGTGTGTGGAATTATAAAAAATACCTTAATTCGTTGTAAAACATCCGGTTTCTCCGCGTAAGAAGTAGGCACCGCATCCGAGTCTTCTCCCTCTCGACTAAAAACTTTAATAAGATGTCTTCCTCCCGGGAAAGTCTCGTGAATTTTGCGCTCTTTTCTCACATTGAAAAATTCCAAACTGAAACCATAAATACAACAAAATTCAGTTTGAAGGTACCTTATGATGAGGGTTTTGATATCTAATACACTTACAATTTAACACCCTTGCTAGGGGGTATCCGTTCAATATTTACGTACTTCATGCTCGGCCGATTGCGGAAACGCGTGAAGAAGCCGACGTGGTCGTCCTCCTGTTCGATGATCTTCTGGTAGCTGTCGGTGCGCTTGATGTATATCGGCTTCTCCGAGGAGCAGTCGGGCTCCAGCAGTTCGTCCGCCGGCGGAGGGAGCGGCGAGCTGGAGGCGTTCGTTCGCATCGCAGCAGAGATACGCGCCGCCGAGAGCAGGGTCGTAGAAGTCGATCGAAGTGATGCTATCCCCAGGCGTGTAGCGGATCCGCTTGAACCTCTCGTCGCGCCGGCCCGACTTGCGGCCGCCGCCACTGCCGTCGTGCTGCCCGCCGATGACGGTGGCGAGCGTCTCACGACAGCAGTCGAACATTCGTCAGCAGCATCGCCAGTTTCGTTGCCCTGCCCACAATATAATTCGCTTTTTATACGTCTTTGCGTTTGCACTACAGAACTATCGGAAATCGATCGAGAAGCGTGATAACAGTGCCTCTATGAATAGCTCTACCTTATGATTATTTAATTGATATTGATTTATACCAGAAACAAATCAATATTTTCCTAGCACGCTATTTTTGGTTTCAAGCAGAAAGTATCACGTCTGGAGTCAATTACCTGCTCAGGTGACACTGACGGATCCGTTGGGGTAGGGGATGATGAGGTAGACGTGGTACACGTGTCGGAAAATTCCTCCTCCATTAAGGGTTCTAAAGTTCTTCGGGGTAGCAGTCCTCGTATAGTCGCACTGGTGACTGGCGGTGTCATTAACAATTCATCCATCATCAACTCTGTATCTTCATTTGAAGATAGCGATCCACCATTTGGCTAAATAAATAGTGAATATCATAAGGATATGTGTTGAGAGGAGGCTATTGTAACTTACAGAATGATGATCATCATATTGTGGCGAACCCAATGGATCATCTAATTCACCACCACTAGTTGGTGTGCCCCATATCTCTTCGCCGCTTGTCCCCCCACTGGTTTCTTCTTCTTGAATTTCCTCGCCGTTTATGGTGATCTCAGTTCTAAGATAATCAGGCAATTTCTCAAAGAATGCCATCTTCGCCGCAACAAAACTCCCAGCTCTTGCAGTCCATGTCATCAACGTATTGTTAAACCCTTCATTCTCAATTCCAGTAATCGTTATATTCGGGTTTTCAACTTCGGCCCTTTCAGAGGGTTCAAGTTCGGTGCAATCATATGCTTCCTCTTCGCTTCCCACTCGTTCCAGGCTTGATACCGTACCAAATCTCCTCAAGGTCAAGTTAGAACTATGCAGCGAATGGTATGGTTGCTCGTCAATGTCATTGATGGGAGAGTCATCTGGAGACTCTTCGTATGTAGTACTTAAAGTTAGATCCAAATTTTTAGTCACCGGACTTTTGGTAGGTGTGCATATGCAGTGGCATTCTCTGGTCATTGAATCGAGGGTAGGGGTTGCAGGCAGAACAGAAATCTGCGGAACGGGCATGGAAAATGGGTCTAACTTAACCAAGGACGCTGCAGGATTTGCGGCGCTTAAACCCATTAACATCAACGGCCGCCAGTCATCTTCCTCTTCATCTCCGACCGGATGACCCCGAACGCCGTTTGCAAGACGTGCTCCCGGCTGATAGCAGGTTCTTTGACACTTTCTACACATTGACATCGATTCAGGTACTAGTGGACTTGACCTTACAGTTACCTACAAGCAGTACACTAAGTTAGCTTACATTCTAGCTTTGTATTAAAGCTTTGGCGTTTTAAGAAAGTTGACTTACTTGACTCTCGGTGGTGTTTGTACTTCTAGAAAGACTTTCTTCTTCTTCCTCCGCTTGGGCAATCTCACATCGACTCTCAGTTCTGATTTCAGCCATTTTCGTTGGCTCAACGAGCTTTAGTTCTTCCGAACGCTTCCGGACCTGTTCTTCAGTCCACAGTTCAATCTCGTCTTCGCCTTCTTGGCTCTGACTAGTATTGTCCTCACCTTGATTGTTGTTTAATGTCACATGATTGAATTGTCCTTTCATCCACTGTTCTAAATGGATTGCATTGCTTTTACTCGAAACTGAAGACTTTTCCAGTTGTTTGCATTTGTGTTCAATTAATTCATCAAGTTCCTTCCTGGATTCTTCGTTATTATAATTGTTGTTATTTAAGTTGGAGTTGTATTGCATAGTTGCGTTCTGAAGAAAAAAAATATTAGTTTTTGAATGATTTAATAAAGTTTTTTGTATGTAGTTCTCCGAAAGACAATGCCGATGCAAACATCAAGTTAAACGCAAGTTAAAGGGATGAAAGTTAAAGCCACAGTCGATAAATAAAACCACATTGATTTAACTACTAAATAATTAGTTTATTCAACAAAAATTTACATTTGTCTTGCGTTGCACTTGAGTTTAATTAAATTTAACAAGTTTATCACTAGTATCTTACATGAGTTTCTTTTGAATCGACTTGAAATCGAAATTTTTTTTGTATATACTCGTACATACAGTGAAAGTGAAAAGTAGTTTTGGCAACTGTTACTTTGGCCTAATTGTATTTGTTTTCTGTACAAATTTTGGTTCCCATTGATCCCAAACGTCTTAAGAATGAGCGCATAACCGGAATTATCACTTAAAACATTGCTTAATCATTTAGCTCACAGAATATATCACGATAAAGCATTTGCCGTCTAGCAGAAATAATCAAATGTTTGTTTCTTAGTTTGTTGATTTTTGTGTATTGGTGTTCTTGCTGTTAGTGATTTGTTTGAAAGAAAAGTTGAATGCCACTTTGAAGAAGCAAACTACATACTGCATTTTTATCTTGAACCATCGATTGTCATAAGAAGTTTTTGTAAATTTGACACGAGAAAGAATTCAAAATTTCAATAGTCCTCGAAATATTCGCTCAGATTAAACTCGTACTCAAAAGTGACAATGTCCCAAGGATCCTGCTCGTCAAATTCGCGATAGGTGCCAACATCAAGCATTTCGTCGGTGTTTGCATCGGCATTGTCGGAGCGGTCGTTGCGCGTGGGCGATGTGGTGGCGGAATTGAAATGCGAGGTGAACGCTTGCGAGAGACGACCCGAGCTGCAGCTGGGGCTTATATTGGCTGAAGGGGTGTCTGGCGTGAGGAAATGCTGCAGCGCGGGTGGGAGACCGCCACCAGTGCGACAGCAGCAGACGACGCCGCCGCCATGCAGCTCGCAGACGTCGTCCAGCGGTTTGCGTTTGGGCGAATCGTACGTGGACGCGTTTGGACGCACCTGTGCTTGCGAAGACTGCTGCTGAGGCTGGTGATGGAGGTGTGATTGCTGGGCCATGGTCGATGACGGACGTTGGTGCCTGCTGAGGGATTCAGCTGAATGCAGGGTCATCACAGAGGAGGTCATAGGTGCGCCGTCAGGAGACTCGGCAGGACTGCTGAAGGAGCTGCCGTCTCCTCCGCTCGTGCTTATATGGTAACTGTCACATCCAAGCAAAGCAAAACAAGTTTTTAGCTTCTACTCAAAAACACTACTGATATATCTTTAAAAAACTATTATATATATGTACTTTTAGAGTGTTCTTCTAAAAATAGTACTCTATGTTAGAACCTAAGGAACTTATGGAAGAAAATTAAGAACTAATCACATTTCTAAAAACTAATTTATTTCACAACTTGATAAGTATTTCACTATCACTCATTGTCAGCTAAATATCAATAGAGTTCTGAAATAACAACGATTTACGAGTACACAAAATGTGCGTCCCACTGAAGGTTCAACTGGTTGGATATTGCTAGCTTGCTAATTGTAAAAAAGTGTCTTTCTGTACGAGTACGTTTCTTGCTGATTGTGAATTAGTTGTATACCTGCCAGTGCCAATCAACATTCTCCCTCTCGCCGCTTCAAGTTTCATGTTACAATAAAAAATTCTCAGTTCAATATCAAATTTGGGCGATAGTAAAGAGCAAAGCATGGTTATTTACTTACATTTGTCGTTGGAGTAGATTCTGCCACACGGCTTTCAACTCCACCGTTGGGGTTCTTAGAATAATGCATCGTTTCTGGGGATTTTTCCTCGGCGTTCTGCTTAGGTCTGGTCCACAATGCACAGTCGGACTGCTGGCTGTATTTCGATTCGATGCACCCCCAGGCTCAACAACAATTCGAAATTCATTCTCTGTGAACACCAAGAACCAGCATATTAAAATTTATATTAAATAAGATCATATATGTGAATACCCTTTTTACGAATGTTGAAAAACATATCAGAAATATTTGATAAAGGCAGTGGTTCCTCTAGGATAAAGAGCACCCGGTCTCTTGAGACCTTCGCAAAGAGCAGGATATCGCTAAAGAGCAGCGCCCAATATTGGCGTACGGTGCGCCCTTCGACGCGTGATAAATCTCCGCCGAATATCCACTGGCGCCCTGGTTTACTCAGAACAAAAGGCTGAAAATCACAATTACCCATTATTCGCAATCAAACTACTGGCATATTACATTCATACCTTGCATTTCGTGAATACCAGTCGCGTTTCCAAATCTTGTACGGATAGCAGCGGCCGGCCCTCGCCCACTGGTTCCATTAAACCCACCTGCGACGTCATTTCCCTGTAATTACTCTACAAAAAAACCGTACTCTTAATGAAAAATCGATTCCCAATAAACAACATCAGTACTTACTTGCAACTCGTGAACGATGTGATTCACAATGTTGAAATCTTCAGTCTCGTGCGTCTTGGTATTCGTGAGTATAACATTGAAGAGCTTGAGGATTTCGCGATAATGTTCTAGTGGTTTATGGATGAACGAAGTGAGATCCAGCCGGCGTCGCGGGATGGCCGGGGTGGTGATAAACCTCGAGAATTCCTGGTTTTTCATGAGATTCGCCAAGACGCAGTCGGCTTTCTTAATTCCTGAGCAGTAACGTTTGTAGGCCGTTGTGATTTCGCCCAACTTGGACGCGTAGATCTTTATCAGACTCCCCGTTTGGTAATCGCCGTCTACTTGTATCAGATGATCAATTACTTCTTCGGATATCCTCAGTATCTGCAATTAGTTGTCAGAAATTAATTGCTGATTACGATAAAATGGGTGCATTCATCACATACTTCTTCGCTGTTCTGGAAAAGAGTGCGATGCTCAGGCTGGCCTATCAAGTCCTTGCGTTCGAGCAGAGCTTGGACGTACCTCGTTTGCGCAAACTGCATTGAGGTGGTATATTGTTGTTCTCTGGCTATGATTTGATACATTGCTTTTCTCCGCGCTTCTTCTGAACTATTCGTCGGCCTCTAGATCAAAGACCAGCATTGGCAAACACAATTTTTTAGTTTTCATCTCCGCAAGAACTGAGAATTTTACTTTTATAAACAGATTTTATTAAATCCTAGTAAAATGTATAAATAATAGCCAATAATAATCATAGAACTGATAAAAACACATAATTAACAAACAATTTCGCGTAGCGTACGCTTGGCGAATGCTTAAAATGAAAAGAAAATGAAAAAAATTAATTAATAAACAAAACAGCAAAACACAATGAAACTGGAAAAACATGACAAGAGACAAGTGA
Organism: Aleochara bilineata; assembly: GCA_003054995.1. Classification (NCBI taxonomy): domain Eukaryota; kingdom Metazoa; phylum Arthropoda; class Insecta; order Coleoptera; family Staphylinidae; genus Aleochara; species Aleochara bilineata. Next base: position 2,828 of record NBZA01013981.1, on the reverse strand, counting down.
GCCTTAACTTAAATGAAATGAATATGTAATAATTAATGGACAATGGTTCTTCCCTAGTGTACCCCAATAAATAACTTAAACATCTAATAAATTAATCAACTAGTAATGCCCTAATTCACGAATGTGTTTAACTGAGATAAAACTTGAAACAATAATAATTAAGCACTAAATAACTGGCCAATGGTCGGTGTGGTGGTCAATGAGGTGGATGGCTTAGACAATGATGCCGTTACCAACCTCCGAGCTGAACGTCACTTGTGGTAGGTGCAGCTTCTTACGACTGTACTCAACGCTAGTAGTATTCGTTGAGCAGACGGTGGAGGGTCGTCTTGGAGTCGCTGTACTTGCAGGCGCAAGTGGTGCTGTCATTGAACTAAGTGAAGAGGTAACCAGAGGTAATCCTGTTGTGCTTCCCGTATCAAACGTCGGCCGATCAAAACTCCCCAGTCCACTCGCTAAAGATACCCTTGCTTGTGATGATCGATTTACATTTGGCACTGACCCGTTTCGGTTTGGATCCCTTCGGAAAATCTCCAATGTTAATTGATTTCCTAGGGACCTAGAACATAATAAACTTATTGTTAGTCCTTAAATCTTGATAGTTTTCTGAGAAGAAACGTACCTGATTAGGTTTAAGATATCAACCTCAGGAGTCATAACCACATTATGCTTATCAACAAAGATGATATAGTCCCCCGGCTGGATACCAGCTTTTTCTGCTGGTAGATTACGTTCAACGCGCTCGATCCTCGGCGGATGCGTCCATACCACACTGAACCCAAACCCGGTCTTAGACACTCGACGCACCACCTTGGTCATTGTGAACGGCGTGCGCCCGTTAGTCTTATTCCCGGACGCTTTTCGCTGAGCCGCGGCTGGTCCCGCTTCAGGCCCATCTACTGGGTCAAGCTCCAAATACCTTAGAAAAAGGTTCTCATCAGCATGCTTCTGTTGTTCGCTAAGGACGGCCGGGTTCTTCTTGAGTAGTTCGTTGTTTGCGTCGATGTGCGCGTCGGCGATGAGCTCGTCGATGCTCGTGTGGTGCGTGTCACTCATCTTTGTATGATTGTGGTTCTGGTTACTTTTGGTGCTGTTGTTGTTGTTACAGAAGGACTCCCGAGTGTCTACGCTCGTCCTCGGCGTGCACTCAATGCTGTTGCACGTTTCCAGCCATTGGGTCTGCAGTTGAAACTGGCCATTGATATTCTGCAACATCAACGTAAAAAAGATCAATGAATATCAAATGGGGTTTTATTTTTGCTTTTGAAGGGTTTCAGACAGAAACAATCCAATTTACCTTTTTAAGGGCATCTTGTACGGCGAATGACGTGCATCCCAGAAACTCACTTCGTCTGGAAATAAAATAAAGCGTCGACGTCAGTAACTATTAAGTTTAATTATTGGTAAGTGGATCATTATCAGCCCCAAATGAGTTTTGACGAGAGGCATGATGAGATAATTCCGGAAAGTAAATTATGATACTTTCAAGACGCTTGCCAAGTTATAAAAATTGCATTAAGTCGCGTTACATGCGATGCAATGTGCGACGATGCACCCGAAGCGAACGAGGATAACGTCGAATCCGGGTCATTGAAAAAGCCACGCTTGACTCACTAACCCTCACTTGCTACTAGCTCACCACCCGTGCCAGCCAATTTCATTAAAATGTTCTTCAAATCTAATATGATATTTATTAGCAACTACTTTCTACCTTCATCATCAAACTTTTACACAGCACAAAACTACTGTCATTGTCAGTGTATATTGTTTATTCAGGAAAAAGGACCAAGGAAGGTTTCATTCACTATAATATTGATTGTTATTTTGTTAAACATGATATAAAATAATAGCAAAGATAAACATTGAAAAGCTTACCCTGTTGAAAATATTTGCTTTTATTACGTAACAAGCGGTAAACCCCCCGGATTCAATACAAGATATGACACTTTATGAACGACGTTGCACTTCTTGGCACAACCGACGATCAAAGTGAGTGAGTACTGCACTAATTAATTAAAGCGTATCGTTCACTGTAGTTTAGTTTAGCTTAATGATAGTTTAGTTTATTTAACAGTGTATCTCATGCAGAGTGAAAAATATGCATGCGTTTATGTTACGTTTGTACTTTGGTTGAATCTACAATAGTTGTGACTTAAGCTGAGTTCTACATACACGTCTAGAGGAATGTGAATTGAAACGCGGTAAGAATGAAGATAATGCGGTAAACAAAAGCGCACACCAAAACCGTATCAATAAATTGTAAACAGCACGAGAGGCCGCCCGTTTCGGACGGGGTGGTAGACGCGAGGACGCGACTGCAACCGCCGGGTTGCGTGTGCGTGCAGAATCACTGCGTGCGGCGGCACACCACGCACGACGTCATCGCCAACAGCGAAGACGGAGAAAGCCTCGCTCATTGATTGCCGCCCCCGGCCAGGCACGTAACTACCAAAAGCACACACTGCCACAGTGACTGCCGCTGTACAAATTGAGGCTAGCTTACCACCGCCGTCGCCGCCGACCGTCAGACCACTCTAGCGATGGCTATTGATGTGTTTGTATGTCGTTGCCGCCGCCACCGCCGTCTAGATCGATCCGTAGCGCATGCGCACCCTCTCTGCACCCTTATCCTATGATTTCTATTATTTTCGCCTAATTTTCTCCACCGCATTGTCGATCGTTTGAAGTGTAACCCTTTATAGTCCATAACCCATTAAAAATTTAATTAAAGTGCTACTTTAACTTCAAATTACAGTTTTTGACGAAAAATATCATTGATTGATGATTTTTAATGAGATACTCGAGGGTATGCAGACGTGGATTGTACT
>NBZA01013885.1:0-19094 GCA_003054995.1 Aleochara bilineata | reverse complement strand
TCGAAAAAGGGTAAATGTACCAAGCAGGTAGATTTTGGCCACATTGTGCAGCGCACCAGCAGTGGCTGACAATCAGTCGGTTTGCTATGCAAACCGCATGAATAATATTGATGTTATTATGCTATAACGCAATTATTATCCTAACGATGGAATAATAATAGTCCTGCGAGTTGATTATAGTCACAATCACAATGCGCGCGTTTTAATTACTTACTCACCTACTCGAATTGTGCACTCTTTGGCTGTTTAATTCATGTTCCCACACCTTCTTTAATTGTAATTGCGGGAAAATATAATTAAAAGGTTTTCTTCGGTTCTTATGAGGATAGGATGAAGATGTCAATTCAAACAAACTGCGGGCTGCGGGCATATCATGAGCGCTAAATTACAGTTTTGATGTCTTGTTGTGTCTGCGGCCCCACGAATCTAACATAACGACTATAAATTAGACATTAATTAAATTTGCATAAAAACATCATCATTTATGTATTCTTAATTCTTTTATGCCTTGCCTCGCCTTGCCAAAGAAAAAACACAGAAGTGAACCGAAGCAGTGCTGACGTTTCGTTTCCTCTGATGCGATCAAATCATTCATCCTTCGGTGCGCATCCTGTTTGCCGCATAAACAATGCATTCGTATAATTGGTCGAATATCCAACCGACCACCATTACACTTTGGGCATTGGTATTGTCCATCCGGTTATATTCGACCGGAAATACAACGCCTACTCTTAAATGGCTTGTAGATGGCGTTTTGGTCTTGAGTGCACGAAGGTATAACGCAGATTGTGTTCTTAAAGTTTAAGATGAAGCTGAAGTTAAGCAGGAGTAATCTGCACACGACTGAACTGAGCTCATTTGTTGGCTTTTTTCAGTTTAAGCTGGTTGCGTGCATGCTTGGTTGCCGTATACGTTTTATTATGATAATTCCGCTCGACTGCTCGACGAGCATTTAATTATAAATGCCGGCGTAATGAAGTAATTTCGGCCGAGAGATGATTTCGGAGGATGAAGATGTCTTGAAGAGAGGAGAAGTCTTCCTTCGTGTTATTATTTTTTTGTCTTGGCTTGGTTTGTGCCGCAGACGCAGACAAGAGTAAGATGGCAGGCAGCTGATACGCGTCGGGAATTGAGACATCAACTCACTCGCCAACTGTCCACATATAATTATCTTAATAATCTATAATTAAAACTATCTTGTGCTCGTATCAGTCGATTATGTTTCATGTCAAGTCAAGTCAAGTCACGTCATTCATTTATTCGCAAAACAAAAGCAAAGAAAAATAAAGAAAATCTTCTTCTTTTTCTTGTGTTTTTTGAAGAAAATCTTATCAATCAACCCATCCGACGCGAGTGTTAGACTAACAATGCCAAGTAATTAGGTTTGCGTTTAAGGTTTAATGTCAAGCGGTGGTTTTTCATTGTTTTCCTTGGTTTATTTTGCTTCGTTAGTGATGCGATGCGTCTTCTTCTTGTCTTGTCTTGACTTTTTCTTCTCGCGCACTGAACGACTGCTTAGCCGGCACTTTGCTCGCACGTCGGCTTTGCGGCTGAAACAATTCATTATTTAAATTAAATTGGCTCTGGCGAGGTGAGGGAGGAGTTGTTCCTTCGCTTGGCCCGCCGGGACGCTGAATCTCAGCTTTGGCCGCTTTGGCCGCGGCGTGGAACGAGATTGATTAGCCAGATTAAGTGAACATGATCGGCTAAGTACGCCCGGCTCACGTTGCTTTGACACGCCAGACGTTGTTTTTGTTCGTTTTGTTGCTTCTCAAGATGTACAACGTCCATCAACTACTTTTGCTTCTTCTTCCTTTTTGCTTGTTGCTATTTGTGAATTTCTATTCAGAATTTAACGTTTGCCAGGCATTTGATCTCGTTTGATATCAATTTAATCGAAAGGGGTGACTGGCAGGCAGGCAGGCGGGTGTGGAGTATTCGAGCGTATCACCCCTTTCAGCGAGCGGCCGCGAATAATTGGAAAACTCATTCGCTCCATTATCTGAAACTATGACGATGATGATACAAACGACGTTGCACGTCGCAGTGTGCAGCGTGCAGGCTGTACATTCACAATCAGTAGACAAGCCAAGGTATTTCGTACATGTTCATGTTTAATCAACGCAAACTGAATTGAACTGGAACCGAAGCGCGCCGAATGAATTGAACTGAACTGAACTGAACTGAACTGCAAACCAAGCAGGCAAATGCAGTAGAACCTAGAAGCAAGGAAACAAACAGCCACGATGAATGAATTTGAATGGTTTGTTCATTCAATGTCTCGCATCGAATATTTGGCGTTTCTATTATCTGCGAGTGTGTGTCTAACCAAAACTAATCGATTTTCTATAACATACCTATGGGCAGGGATGGCCATCTCGCGGCTCACCGCAGGTCTCTGAAGCGCAAACCTGAAGAAACTATACATTTTGAAAATGATTTTATTTTGTTTATAAACAATATATTTGAGCGAAAAACGAAGAAATCATGTGATAATTCCGCAGCTCGCGTATTGTTGGTGACTGGGTTTTAGGTATCGGTTTGAGTAAAGTTTCAAATTTCATTAAATGTTCACAAATTTGCAAATAACTCTTGACCTATGCAAGATAGCGATTCGGCTTTGACACTATTCGATTTTTTGAAATTTTACACAAAATAAGTGGTTAAACCATCAATCTATCTTTACTGTAAGCGAAGTTACTAAAAAATGATAACTTTTTAATTTTAGTAGTAAAAAAATTCATGTGTTTAATGTCAAATATCTCTTGAACCGTAAAAGATAGAATTTTCACTTATAGCTCATTGGATTTCGAATTGAATTTTACATAAAATAAGTGGTTAAACCATAAATTTATCCTAATTTTTAGCGGAGTTATTGAAGTTTAAAAATTTCCTAATTTTTTAAAGAATATCAACATATATGATATTAGGCAATTTATGGCAATTTCATTACAATTTCACAAATTTGCAAATATCTTTTGACCTATGCAAGATAGCAATTCAGCTTTAACACTATTCGATTTTAAATGAAATTCTCTACAAAATAAGTGGTTAAACCATCAATTTATCTTTATTCTAAGCAAAGTTACTAAAAATTGATAAAGTCCTATTTTTCGTAGAAAAAAAAATCATGTGTTTAATATCAAATATCTCTTGAACCGTAAAAGATAGAGTTTTCACTTATAGCTCATTGCATACCGAATTCAATTCTACATAAAATAAGTGGTTAAACTATCAACTTACCCTAATTCTAAGGGGAGTTATTGAAGTTTGAAAATTTATTAATTTTTGTAAGAAAATCAATATGTGTGATATTAGGGAATTTATAGAAATTTCACTAAATTTTCACAAATTTGCAAATATCTCTTGACCTATGCAAGGTAGCAATTCAGCTTCAACACTATTCGATTTTAAATGAAATTCTACACAAAATAAGTGGTTAAACTATTAATTTATCTTTATTCTAAGCAAAGTTGCTAAACATTGATAACTTCCTATTTTTCGTAGAAAAAAAAATGCATGTGTTTAATGTCAAATATCTTTTGAACTGTACAAGATAGAATTTCCGCTTAAAGTTTATTGGATTTCGAATTGAATTTTACATAAAATAAGTGGTTAAACCATCAATTTATCTGAATTTTAAGCGGAGTTATTGAAGTTTAAAAAATTCCTAATTTTATAAAGAAAGTCAACATATATGATATTAGGCAATTTATGGCAATTTCATTACAATTTCACAAATTTGCAAATATCTCTTGACCTATGCAAGATAGCAATTCAGCTTTAACACTATTCGATTTTAAATGAAATTTTACGCAAATTAAGTGGTTAAACCATTAATTTATCTTTACTCTAAGCAGAGTTACTAAAAATTGATAACTTCCTATTTTTCGTAGAAAAAAAATGCATGTGTTTAATGTCAAATATCTTTTGAACTGTACAAGATAGAATTTCCGCTTATAGTTCATTGGATTCCGAATTGAATTTTACATAAAATAAGTGGTTAAACCATCAATTTGCTCTGAATCTAAGCGGAGTTATTAGAGTTTGAAAATTTCCTAATTTTTAAAGAAAAACAGTATGTATGATACTCATTAGGCAATTTATGGCAATTGACTTTGTTTCATTGGCTATAAATCTTGGAAAACAAATCAAAGAATTTAAGCTTTCCAGGCCAACAAGTTGCCTACATTATGAGGTTGTTCTTAAGTAATAACTAATTGAAATAAATTGCCAGAACAGACGTAAAACTATAGATAGGTAATGTCGGTCTATGAAGGAATGACATATAAATTGCTCACGAATGTGATATGGATGTGTTTATCACGTCGTTAAACGAAGGTAGGCCATCATAAATAACGCGTTATTATTGCCTCGTTAGATGTTCATATTTATTTTTGTCGTTGTCGTTGGCTCAAACCAAGGGAGAAACGTTTACGTTTACACGTAAAGCTGTAAAGTGTGGTCAATTTTTATTTCTTCATAATACTACGTATGTATTTTTGTTTGTTCTTTATTTGAAATTAAGTTGACCTTGTTTTAAGGGTTTAAGGCAAGAACATAAAAATATCCGTGACTTGACTGGGAATGTCTGTGTGAAATTGTGTGTTTTTACGGTTTTAAGTCTATTTTTCATCCTGTTTGTTGAAATTAAATTTAAATTAACTTCAAAGGACTAGGACTAGGAATAAGCAGAGAGATATTTTTCTGCTGCTTTGAAGTTTATTATAATTTAGTAAATTAAGTTTAAACGTAAGCGTGTTTAAACTTATTGTGTTTTTCGCTTAAATTCATTAGACTGGACTCGACTAGACGAGAGAAAAAGGGAAGGGAAGGGAAGATATTTTAATTAAATCGTTAGTTAACTTTTTTCATCATCATCATCATCACGATCGTTTCCTCGCCTTCTTGCGTTGCGTTGTTATTTAGTTGCTGGAAAGCTTCAGCTTCTTCATTTTAATGCGCATCTTCGCGATTCGAAGATGCAAACGAGCAGGAAATGCAATAAGAAAAGTAAAGCGAAGAAAAAGTTGAGATATATAATTAAATTCTGGAATTAAGTTTACGTTTACATTTACATTTAAGTTTCATCTCTGGTTCTGGTGATTTGAATTGATTCGAGGCGGCGCGCGGCGAGTTAAGATGTTTACAAATTAAATGAATTACGATTCGAAGATGAAGGAATGAGGAATTTTATGTGCATGTAAAGTTAAAGGCGCAGAGGCACGTTCGGTATTGATTGTTGATTAAGATAATTCTGCGGCGCGCAGCGCAGCGTTGCGTTAACTTTTTCACAAGAATTTCAACTATTTTTCGGCGATGCGGAGATAAAGTCTTGCATGCTTGTGACACAGATGCAAGGACTTTTGGGAGCTTTCCGAAGTGCCATCAGCGTTATAATCGGCGTTGTTTACTCGAATCGGTCGGTGTGTTTGTTTGTTGGGCCAATTTAATTGGCTGACTACAGGTATACATACAGTCAGTTTGAATTTATATCCCACTGGCTGCCATCAAATTCCAATTGACATTTTTGTTTTTCAACGAATTTTATGCGTCAAGTGACACGTTTTATTCTATGAACATGAAATCTTTTAAATTAAGTCCGAACACACCAGAACCCGAAGTGGACGTATAATGCAACCAACAAACACCAAGCACGTCTAGACGACTCAATAATTAAACAACAATCAGCGGTCTTCCGCAAACACAGAGGGACTCGTACTCGTTCGCGGTGGTTGGCGCATTCGTTGTTTTATAATCTTTTGGATTATACTGCTATACGGCGGTGCAGTGCGCTTCAAGTGCAGAACCAGCAGCCGCCAGACTTTAATTAAAATAAATAATGGATAATTGCCGGTTTCATTTCACTTCATTCGGTTTGCATCCCAGCTCAGCTCAGCTCAACTCGGTTCTACCACTGTTTTGTGAATAATGCTGCTCTTGCACTGGCGCTACCGCCAATTACACGAATCTTCCTGCCACTGCATACCTGGTTTTGGTTCTTTTCTCATCTAATTTCGCATATTATAGCATGGCATGCCAACCAGCACAGCTGTCTGTCGAATTATTTCGGGAAACAAATGTCTGTCTGTTTCCATGAGTTGCCTGTCCATCCATCCATCAAGAAACATACTCATACTCAGACTATATAGAGCCAGAGCGCCCTCTATTTGTTGTGAAATTGGATTAGACTGATATTAATGCACTCATTATTTAATTCGCTTCTCTTCATTCAACATCATGTCGTTGGCGTTGGCGTGCTGATGTTATGGCCGTGCGTGACAATGGCCCCCCGAAATAATGAATTTCGGGACCGAAAAGTGGACACGCAATGGACAAAGGTGAAAGGAAGGAAAGGGAGATATTAATACGTGTAAGGGCGCAGCCAGCCAGCTACTTATTTCCCACTCACGGGCAGACAACATGCATCAACACTATAATTACTCACTTGCCCTGAAACAATGGCAATTGTGCGTTAGGCGCACGCCTTCGACGGCCAATGAAAGTCAAACGCTATTACTTACACTACACTACACTACATTACATCCTTCTTATGACGTCTTAATATACTTAATAATTTCGCTTTCACGTGTTTAGATTGAGTCATTATTTAATCACGAAACGCATTTTCTTTTCGTTCATTTTATTCCCGCTTAAGACTCAAGGCCAGAGCCAAGTGGCCTAAACTGGGTCTGGGCGTAATCTTCAACACATCTAATTAGTTATAACGCGTTGACGTGCGAGTGCGTGTGCATGTGCATTTTTATGATGGTATAAAGTTGGATATGGCTAACGCGTCATCATCATCATCATCAACAGCATATTGCATTAGAAGAACTTGTAAGGAAGAGAAGTGGAAGAAACAGATACCTTTAGGCTGGATGGATGCATGGGTGTTTATGAAGTACGAACAAAGCCCCACAATGTGTTATTTAAATAGACATAAATCATAAATGAGTCGAGTCAAGGCAAGTCTTCAGGGTCTGGTCTCAGGTACGAGAAAGAGTACATACAAGAAGAACCGTTTAACGTCAGGCGAATTCCTGTCGTTTCATTTCTTGGAATGTCTTGAGGATTCGGCGTTTGCGTGGTTTTTTTAAGGCAGTGGAGGTATCGTCAGGCAACCAAGCATACACTTATATGATATAATTCCTCGCTCGCGCTTGTAATTCGTGTCGGCCGAGATATGTCAATTGATAGCGAGCATATAATTCATTCTTAAGCTTCTTCTGCGCTCACTGCTGCTGCTGGTCTGGTTTGATGCTGATGATGATGATGCAGCAGTGTGTTAACGACGAGGGCTCATCGCATTATCGATAGGCGACTTCCGAAACCGGCTACTGACCATTTTATTATATGATAATTAATATGACAGAGGACTCGACCGCAATCTTCATCTTTCCTTGCGTCTTGTTCTACTTTTTTACGCGTTGCTTTTTCTTTCTACGTGAAGTGGAAGAACGAGAGGGAGACTGGGGATTCTTGGGAAACAATCAGCTCGGCTCAGCTCATGAGACAAACGTCAACGGTTTTAACTTTTCAACAATCCAAACTCGAAGTGAACGATGAAAGATGAAAGATATTGTGTATTGATAAGCCATGCCTAGCATGATACAGCGAAAGAAGGCGCTTGTGAGTTTGGGTTTGAATATTTCACAAGCGTTGAGTACACTCACAGTGCACTTGTTCGTATTGATTTCTTAAAGAAAGAATAGATTTATGCAAATTGCAATCGCACTGCGCAATCGCAAAGCACAAATATCATCAATAGATAAAAGCGATTTATTATTTATTGGCGTCGATTTATCCTCGGAGGGAAAACGCAAATACTCGTACAACGAGTAAATGAATTATTCAAAACTGAAGCCAATGCATTCGATACTTATTCTCATGTGAATTCAATTCACAAATCAAATAAGCATTAAGTATATTCTTAAACATTTCCATTCGCAGAGTTATATAAATATAAATCTTGGTTTAAAACGCATTAAACAATTTTTTATTAACTTTTAAACTTTTTAATTAAACTTTCACCAAAATATGTACCTTTAAAGTTGTTTAAACAAACTCTATAAAAGTGTAGTTTAGCGTATTTTCAATACATTACGCCTTTATTTTCTCTCTTTTACGTTCCTCCTTGACTTGACGCAAGGAAGAAGAAGAGGAGGATGTATGGATGTGAGTGTTTTAAAGATTTATGATGCAAGTTTATGCAGACATCAAGCTTGACTCGCTATAAAATTTTCCGCACATCAACTTACAGCTTTTTCGTTGAGGTTAGGAAGAGATTCACTGCGTACTTTAACAGGAGCAATGTTAGGCTTTGCATTTCCACTCTCGAGTTTATTTTTGCAGGGTTACCACCCGTGCCGCAATGATATTACTAATGCCGCAGCAGTGGTTGTATTATGGCAACAAGTTTACATTCTAAACTAAGCAAGAAGTGACGTCGACGGTTTGTTATCAAAATTTCAATAGTTTTACATGGAGTCTGCGGTTTCAGTTGTTGTGAAGGCAACTGGTCTGGACTGATTTAAAAGTAAAATTGAGTTGTTCGTCTGTGCATTCCTCAGTATAACCAGTATTTTTTACGCGTGTTGCGAATTTCAAGCGCGAAACAAACCCAGCGCAGCCGTGCACCTGCGGTTCGTATTATTGTGTTGCGGTGTGTTGTGGAGTTGTTAGTCTTGACCGATGCATTTGGTTGTTTTACGACGTGATGCCAGGTCTCAGGCCTGAGAGCAGTCAGATACACGTTGAGGTGCAGGTACATTTAATGACTTCATCAGTCGCGAACGCGTGCAAGCACAGCAAGTGCATGCGTGAAAAAGCGCATCGCATCGCAGCCGGTTCGCTCATAGCCAATCAATTTGGCCTGGTCCTCTTCGGCTCATCGCATCGCATCCAGCGAAATGCACATTCACGTTCTGGTAAAGTGGTAAACTTGTATACAAACGTGTGTCTGCATCCGCGAAATGTGCCCTTCAGCGGTCTCGACTTCTCATTCTTATTCTTATTCTCTATTATCTTGTATCTACAATGCGTTACCAGTGAGTACATACATAGTATGCAACCAATCGTACATTAATATTAGTGATATTTTGTTAGATCACTGATTAAATTAATATTTATTTGATTTTTAATTAACAAATGCCAATTGATGTTATGGTTACCTACTTAGCAATTACCATCTGTATAAGAACAAAACCACAGAAACAGAGCTCATTTCGATACCGTTGGTTGGTTGGTTGGTTGCAAGAAATAAGCAACCAACAACATACACACAAGCACACGTAAGATTGCACCTCACCAACTGTAAAAGCAATGAAGACATCATCATCTCGTAACAATTTACGTTTACGTTTACTCGCGGCACGGCACGGCTGGGCCAGCGAGTTTCTCCGCCCTCTTCCTTCTTTCGCGATGCGCGATGCACTTGCTTCTTTGTTTCATTTCGTTTCTTGTGTGGCACGATGCGCGATGCAACGTCTTGGCGTCTTGGAACAATGCATATGATTGCTTATCGAAATGTAATCGAGCAATCGTTGCAGAGTCTTTGTGAGTTAATAATAATTAATTCCAATTGGATTTGTTGTATATTTTTGGAAGATTTCTTCAGAAAAGATTGAATAGATTCAGGAGCAGCTGATCATTAGACATGCCTTGATTTTGTTTAGGCAAGCAAGGTGATGGTGGTGATGGTGATAGTTGTTAGGAAATCGCATCAGTCATGAAAATTCACGCTGATTAACCTTAACGCGCTTTTCTGCAGCTTTGGGAGGTCGTTTTCCTTCATCTCTTTGCATTGTGTCACCACTGCGCACCCTACGAGGCAGACAACCATTCAAGCATAAACCAGCGCTTGTTAAAATGTTACGCATCATTCGTATTTATTCCAAGCTAACACTTTATGCAGCGTACGCTGTGAAAACTTGCTTCAAATTAAAGAGTTTAAGTGTCGGTTTATATTTAAATTTAAATTGGTTTAATGCATGCTTGTATGCAACCGCGGCCGTTAATTAATTATTTTCTGATTAGCGTGAAGGTACTCCGCGTATAGTTTACTTGATGATTAATTTATTACCACAACGACAAGATTTACACACAACGTGTTTAAGATTAGGAATACGAGTGAGAATGAGAATGAGAATAAGGAATAGAAACCAGTCCAGGTAGAACAAATCAAGTTCTTTGAAGGGCAGCAAGAAGCAAGAAGGAACCAAGGGTTGGTTGATTAAAGCGTGAAAATCTTTGACGTCGGAGGTCATATCGCACCTGAGGTACCAACGAAACAGAAACGAGATTGAATGCCCGCGCAGAGATGCAAGCAGTTATGTGAAGTTATTGTCTGTTATCCGGGTGTTCGACGGTAAACTTGCCGCTTGCCGTCGGCTGAGATCAAGCAGCTTGGCCAGAGATCAGTGTGCCCCCCAACACGTCCGAAACTATGCCAAAGCTAAACCTTCAAATACCTCACAAGATATCCTATAAGACGATTAGTCGTGCATATAAACACTTGTGTATGTAGATTAACTGAATATTTTCATACGTTTTACTCGTAAACAGAGCGAATTACTAATTAAATGTTCATTTCGTAATTAAACTACAGAAACATCTGACTACTGGCATGATATGCCCTGGAATTAGTCAATTTCAATTAAAATTTTAGTTTGGTACAGTGCTACTACCCTGCCTTTAATTATTTCTCTGCGTGCATACATTTGTACTTGTTCCTGAGTAAACTTCATCAACATTTACAAGTGTAATTAATATACCTACCTGCTGCAATTCACATTAAAAATTTGTGAATTAGAAATTAAAAAATTAAATGCCATGAAAGTTATATGAAGAAAGAGGGAGTTTTGTGGCTTGGCATTGTGGTGAGAAGGACCAGAAAGAAGTGCGACGCTGGTTCGTTAGACATTAATTAATTACGCTTACACGTTGCGTTGTGTAAGAATCGCATGCAATGTTGGTTGCCTGTCTTCCTTCTTCTTGGATGCATCGAATCGCTTTAATTTCTGCCGCAGCGCAAAGTAAGAACTGTAAAAGTCTGCAGTCTTGTAGCGACGCGATGCGACGCGACGGCTTAAAACTGTTAAAGAAATATATGAGACGATGAAGCACTAATTAGACAAGTCTGTTTATTCTTATACTCTACTCGTTTTTAATTCAACGCATTTGCACTTGTACGATTACAGCTGCTTTGCTGCACTAATTTTTCATCCTTTCATTGCGTCTTAAGACTTAAGACTTGTACCTACTTCAAAGAAGTTAAACTTTAAGCTTGTACAGCGATTTTCCAGCAGAGTTATTCAGTATGTAGTGAATTAATTAAATAATTAATTAGTTTAAAGCGAACATGTTATAATACCCATCACTATCTTGAGCTGAAAAGTGGCAGTTTGTGTTGTTCGGCTGCAGAATAATGCAGACTGGACGCTTGCCGTTCAGGAAGTTGAATGTTTCGTAAGCGATTTGCCGCCTCTGAAGCTCCACTATCAGGGAATTTAAGCAATGGCACTCGAACGGATTGCCGGATAATTGTACACGATCAAGAGTTGTCAATGCGCTCAGGAGGCGCGTGTCGAACGCGACAAGTCGATTGAAACGTAAATCTAGTTTTTTCAAAGTCCTTCGCACACTCTGGCCATTAATGAATGCCGATGATATTTGTTTGATTGAATTATTCATGGCTGAGAGCTCCTCAAGCTTCAAGAAGCGCATGCCAGGCAAGATCGTGAACTGATTCCGGCTGATATCCAACGTCTCGAGGTTGAAATGTTCTTCGAATTTAAATCCGTCTTCAGACAAGCCATTGTCACTTAGGTTTAAGAACTTCAAGCCTTGCATTTGCCCAAGGAAGTTGCTCTCAATCATAAGCAAGTTGTTTCCTGAGAGGTGCAAGCAGTTAAGCAATCGTTTCTCTAAGATCTGCGCAGGCACAGTGCCCAAGTTCAAGTAAGAAATGTCCAGTTCTTTTAAGTTATTTAAGTCTTGGAGTAAGCCTGCAGGGAGCGTGCCTCCTGCGAGGGGATTGCTTCCCAGGCGTAGGGATTCCAGGCGTGTCAACCGCCTGAAGTGCTTGCTATGGAAGGAAGTCAATCGATTGTGGCTCAAGTCTAAGAAACGCACTTCCTGCGCCGGGTAAAAGACGTCTTCGTCGATGTAATCGACTTCGTTGTGAGACAGATCCAAGACGCGAATCGAGCGCAGGTCCAAACTGCCACTTATGAAGCCGCTGATCACGTTGTGGCTTAAGTTGAGCACTTTTAAGCTCGCCCACGCGTCCGACACGCTGTTATCCACATTGTTAATCGCGTTCTGGCTCAAGTCCAAGTACTGCAGCTTTGGGAGTTGCTGAAATGTCGTTGCACGCGGGTTCTTTAAGGAATTCCTGGCAAGCTGTAATATTTCCAATTTATTTTCGGGGTTGAACCGGGGATAGTGACGAAGTTCATTGTCCATGAGGTTTAATTGTCTTAAGTTTGGAAAGACATCGAAAGAAAGAGACATCAACGAAGGGCAGTTTATTGTTAAGAGTTCTATTGATGGTTGAGGTGTGATGCTCATTTGGTTGCATACTTTCAAGTGGAGCTGTTTGTCTGGCTGGAATTTCATTTATTCTTGATGTTTGTTAGAGAGTTTGTGAGAAAATGACAGAGATGACAACTTACGTCTGAAGATAATGAGGTGTCAAAGTTTTGCAAGTAAGTTTTGCGTAGATTCTCGCAGGTGTAACCATTCGCAAAGTTCATCAACTTTGGGCTAATAATTAAGATGGAGCAGAGGCTTATAATTAAGCAACAATTAACACTGGGAAGCATGCTATGCTGCTTGCTTGTCTCTCTATGTGACGCGTTATTTACGACTGAATTCGTTTGAATTGAGTAAAGATTAGATCACTTTCTCAAGGCTATTATTAAATGCTTTACGTCACGAAATATGCATAACTCAATGAGTCTGAGATTTGATCAAGTTTAATTATAATATTTAAATGCTTAATGGCTTTAAATGAATATTAAACTATCTCATTAAGTTGAGTTATTTCAGGCGCAAATAAAAAGTTTAAAAGTTTTGTAAAAAGTCACTTAAGTTAAGATGAAAATGAAGTTTTATCAAAGTTACTTGCGTATTATTAGCTCAAGCTCCACTTCAACTTCAGCTGGTCTCTGACAATCGATAATTTAATCCAAGGTCTGCCTAGAGATCCAGAGTCTCAAGTCTTATTATTAAGTCATTATTGTTATTGGGCTTGTGCTTGCGCTGGCGTTGCAGCTGGTCGTTTAATGATTGGGGCGTCATCGTTATCGATTATTCTCATCACAATACCTACGCAAACATTACCTGAAAATGCATCTCTTTTCATTCCTGGATTGAATTAAATTCATTCTTTTTAAGCGTTGAATCTGGATCTGAATCGTAAATCTAGTAGTAGTTTAATTACTGAATGAAAACGTCGGTTTATCAGTCACCAGGTGACGTATTATGTCACTGACAAGAGAGACAGCAGGGAAGGAAGGAAGGAATCCTAGTCTGATTTTCTTGGAGTTTTAAAGCGCAGGTATGCAGGTACCAATTACAATCCCAATTCCAATTCGCATTTGAAAATGGAAAATGTTCAGAGCTGCAGGCAGGCGCCAAGCACCAGGCAGGCGTGTGTTTTAAATATTAGAAGCCGAGATTTAGGAGGCTTTTGGTGTCGCTGAGGGTGACAGGCGACAAGTGGAGCGCGCCAGCGGCTTTGAGAGGATAATTGGCGGTCGCTGTGCGATTTTTTACTCTTCTCTGCAGGCTTTGACTGCAGGTTTTATAGCATGAGGTACATGAGGTGGATAAAGGGAAGAGATATGTACGCAAGTTGAATGGAATTTTTCGCACATGATTGCGCTTTTGCAATAAGAGTTGCGAGTAAAAGTTAATGGCTTACTGGACGGATGAACGATCACGCGTATCAAAGGCGCTTTTTCCTTCCTAAGACAAATACATTTTATTGCTCTCTCGAGGCCCTGCGACTTATTGCCGGGGAAAAGCGAAAAACGAAAACGATCTTTAATATCTTTAATATCAGTTGCGCCCAAATCTATAATAAGTCTGCTACTAAAGGCAAAGGCAAGCACAAAGAACAAGCAAAGGGCAAGACCTTTCCTTCCTTCCTTTGATTTCTTTTAAATGTCTCAATGTTTAATAACAAGAAATGTTTAATGAAGAAGTTAAAAGAGAAGGAATATTTTTGGCAATCTGATGTCTTGAGACACCAAAAACCACAGTTGTGTGAGGAAAAGTTGCGGCTTGCTTATTATTTCTCCATTTCTTCTTCTTTTTCTTCATGGTCGGTCGTCTGTCTCTTCACGATTCTTGTTTTTTCTCTGTGGCAAGCGGCAAGCGGCATGCCGTTTGGCGGGCGCGCACACCGTCATTAGCAACTAGACAGGTGAAGAAATAATAACTTAATTTCAAGCGAGCAAGCAAGCAGCGAGGCTGCAGACAAGCGCCCATCAAACGAGCATCATTACTTCATCCGCACTTTATTCTCATTTTCCTGTTGCTGTTGCGCCAATAATCAGTGCTCAAACATGGTTGCCATTTCTTAAAGGTATTATTTGAGGTGTATTGTTGGTTGCATAATGAATCATGAATACAGAGCTATATCTGTTTACTCTCTGACAACAACGTTGTCAAGAACAAAAGACTATTTGTTAATATTTCATCATGCGAACGGCCGGATACATAAAGGTTTAATGTTAATACGTCCAGACATGCCAAACCCGTGTCCATCCAGGAACGACAGGTTTGAACTTGCGCAGACTCCTCAGTGCCCTTTATGGTCAACGACTGATGAATTTCTGGGTGGTTGACTTTGACTGTGACTGAGAAATCCTTAAGAAATTAATAATAAACTCAAGACGCAAGATCTTTTTTCGCAATCAGACAAGACACGTCAAGGCAAGACAAGACAAGACGTCTGAGTTCATTACTATTCCAAGCGTTTAAAAAATTTAAAACTTAATTTACATGAGAAATACCTACCTCCGCACGTACTTTTCGCTTTGGCATGGGGAATCGAATTCCTGCTTTTTCTGCCGGCGAATTTCCCAGATTTCTTCCCGACTTACAATAGCGCATAATAAATGCGCGTTTTCACGTGGAACTCGTCCAAATCGTCTGCTTTTTCCTCCTATCTATTGAGATCACACACACTTTACACTTTCTCATCGCCCAGAACAATGACAAAGAACCTGGAGGACTATATAGAAAGGATGGAAATTTCCTTTCCTTTCCTTTCCTTAGAAATGTAAAAGAATTGCGTGAAAATTCACATCTTCATTGACATCTTCAAGTCAAGACAATGACGAATTAGGAGAAAAAAAGTTTCAATTTTAGGCAGAAGTTTGGAAAGTTTTTTTCTTTTTTTGGTTGGGTTTGGGTTTCGGCGCGTTTGGTCAAGTGTTTGGCAAATTGGCAGGCAACTTGACTGACTTGGCAAACTGTGTGTTGAAGCGCAAAGAGCGCAAAGTTTCACGCGCGACTTACCTTTTTTGCGCGCTAATTAAGCGCCTGTATTGCCCGGGGAAAAGCAGGCCTACGGCGCAGCATCAGCGGGCGCGTTAATTACGAGTTCGTGTACGAAATCATAATTATCCAGCCGTTGGTTGCTAACTCTCGTCCTCTTTTTATTTGGCCATGCCATGCCAATAGGCAATTAATAAATTAATTCGCACACCAATTAGACGCGGATTCATCTTACAAATCCAATCTTTTTCAAAGAAACTTCCTGAGAAAATTCCTGAGTGAGTGAGTGTGAAGATGAAGTGTGAATGAATCAACACTCAACGCTTTGCCAGTTCTTTGAATAACTTGCAGAAAGATCCAATCACGCTGAAATTTATGTGTTGTTTATATATTCATCCAAAATGTTAAATTTGGGCGGTCGGTTTCCGTGAACCACTCAATAAAAATTCCGCTGGCGAACGAGCGAGCGTCTTGGCAAACTTTGTCTTATTTAACTTTTTGTTTGATCTCCGCAGAGTGTGAAAGAATTCCGATTCACAGCTTGTTAACCACCGCACACCAACCAACCAACATCTTAATCATAAGTCTATGTCCAGTCCATGTCTTAAATCGAAATCCAGGTTTAAATTTAAATTTAGCTTTAAGAAAAGAATCATAAACTCACCGCCGCCGCGCGCCGCGGCATGCATCGCGTCTAATTAAGCAATCAACGCGTGAGCGAGTTAACCGAAGAAGATGGCTCATAATCATCCATCCTCGAGCGTATGCTTTAATCATACCTTTCTTTCTTGCTTCCAGAAGCACGCCGCGCCATGGCCGCAAGACGCCAACAGCTAAGAACTCCAAGACGTCAGGCAAGGTAGGATATCATCTTATTATGCATTAAAATGTTATTAAAAACTGTTTACGAGATTCAAATTTAAGAGGTCTTTTAAGATTTCTTTTTAAATTAACAAATGAGACATAAATTTAAGGGAATTGCCTGTACGTATACACCTGGAATTTTATTGAGTGCAACTCTGAGTCATTGTTTCTAGAAAGGAAAGGAAAGGCAATTACAAGAGCGACAATTGAATGTCAAATGAATAAGTCTGTGGGTTTTTGGTTGTTTTTTGGGTGGTATTGTGTGTGTGTGGCTGGGGATTCACATTGTTTGATTTAAACAAAGCCACGGAGCGAAGCGATAATGAAGAAATAAACGTATAAATGAGCGGCGAAACAATACGAAACGAACTACTGATGCCTATCTGCACTTTTGATGTATCAATTCACGGCTTTTTTTCCGTGGAGGCCGCGGCGGCCGGAACGCACCGTCATTATAGCCATCAGCATGCCATAAGTCAAGCCCAAGCAAGCACAAAGCTGAGCGGAGCTGAGGTGGCACCACCTTTTATTTTAATTAACCGGAATCATAAATCCTCCGCCGAAGCGTTCTCGTTCCCGTTACCGTTCCATTATCGGGCAATAGCAATCGCAATCGCGAGCGCATATCTAATTTATTCATGCGTTTATTCAAGTGTTTGTCATAATGGGTATATCTACACCTTTAATTTCTTTGACAGTTTTCTTCTTTTTCTTCTTCTTCCGCTTGGAAACGACTTTGTAGGTCTAGAAGCTTATCAAGCTACATTATCACCTTATTTTAATTACGACAATTCATTATTTTACTACTTACTTACTTACTTACATGAAAGGCGACTTAATTACTAAATGTATTTCAACTCTTTCTCAAGATTTCAACTCTTCCTTTGCTTTTTTCTTCGTTTTTTGTTGAAGTCGTGGTCAGGTCGTCAATTGATCGAAGGTATCATTATGTTATTACCTCCAGGGTACCATCATTCGAAGAGTACTCGTTAATAATCGCCTTCGTATTAATTTTTTCTTTGATGTTCAATTGCTTGCTTGTTGCTTTGCTGGTTAAAATAGCCTTAAGCAAGCCACATTTCTCCTGCAATTTGATATTTTTTCTTCGTTGGTTATTGTGTTACAATGACAATGAATGAGCTTGTGCTTTATATTATATCAGGCTTGATTCATCTATAATACATACTAAATCTGTTCCATAACCAACAAATGCCAAGGTGTGGATCGCATTATGTCTTATCTGGCTTTTCAACATCTTCAACTTATCTTTAAAGCCACTTACATAAGAACGCTTATTGCTTTAAATTGTACTCAATTGGATTGCAGTGAATTGGAATTTGGCTTGATACTTATGCAGACACTTATCCACTTAATTTAAATTTAAATTCAAATTTAAATAAACTGAATAATATACAACCCTTTATATGTACGGTCTGCGGTCGCCTCGACAATGTATTTGCGCCCACATACTTCCAATTATCTGCGAAGAATAACCGCACACGGCCAGGGCCAGGGCCAGAGCAGAGGCCCAATTAGGCGCACCAATTATTGCAATGACACATAACCCTTTGCCCTATTCCTATTCTAAGCGAGCGCAGCCAGCGCAGCGCAGCGCCTAATGCCCCTGCAATAAGATATATCAAAGCCCACAACGGGAACGTGCGGTGCGGTGCGGTTTCAGCTTGAGCCTATCGTAATTGCCCCGTGACTGAGACAATGAGACAAAAGCCCCAAATATGGGCAAGGGTGTGAGTCCATTAATCCATAAATGGATGCTCTTCAAGATGAAATGAAGATTTTCCTAAATATCCTAAGATTATTTTGACAAATTATGCATTGTTCCCACAGTAATGAGGGATGAATTGGATAAAATAATAATGTTTAGTCATCTTGCCTATTATACTCTTCGAGAGTCGAAGATCATCCCTCTGAATTGAGCATTATTCACTTCATCATTTCAGGCTTTGCTTCTGCACTCTGTTCTGTTCTGATCTGTTCTGGTTTTAATGAATCTTTTGAACTATATTTATGATTAGATTAGAAAAAGTGCAATGTAATATCAGACGAACCACGAAGGGCGTTAATCCCTCGTAATAGGAAAGTGTCAGCAAGGTGATAGAGGTTATCCTTCGAGAAGTTTTGCTTTCACTCCCTTGAACTTCTTATTCTAAGCAGCAAAACCTCACTCGTCCTTTGCTGTGCTTTCTTGTTTTTGCCTGTGTCTGTGTCTCTGTGTCTTATTGTTTCTTGGCAATAAGAGGAGAAAACGAAAGAAAACACATTTATGATATTATACCGCGCACGTGCAAGAAGTTCAAAGAGAGGATAAGGGTGACACGAGGTAATCTTCATTCTCGTTACCTCCCTGCGTCTCTTCCCATATTTCTATCCCGAGGGAGCTCTACACGTATGTCATCGAGCTTTGAGCCCGTCACTGCGGAATGAAATTTCTTACGTATCTATCGCCTAAGAAGTTTGATACTTCTTGTCATAACTTTGCCAATCATTCCATCTTCACATTATCCTGGGGGCAGCACTTACATACGTCTTAGTCGCTTAGTTTAGTGATTCAGTAATTAACTAACTGAGCTAATAATGCATTTACTTACGTTATTTAAGGTTATAGCATGTATGTAGGGGAGAGTAGCCGAGGTTGGACCGTTGCTTGGATTGGACCACCATCATATCTTGAAAACTAGAAAGTAATTTATTCTGAA
>NBZA01013835.1:0-49156 GCA_003054995.1 Aleochara bilineata | reverse complement strand
AATAAGAAGACATATTAAGAATTAAATCGTTCATTTTGATATTAAAATAAAGTTTCTTAAGTTACCCTCCCTGGGCCCTCTTTCATGCATAAATAGGTGATTATTTCATGGCGAGACGCCGTTACGCGTCTAGTGTTACTGAAACTTTGAACAAAGTTTTGCAACAAGCGTGGAGGACGCGCTCCACGAGATAGTTTATGGAATTAAGGCAGACACACTTTGTACTTTTTCCCATTACATTGCATTGCATTGCATTGCATTGATCGGTGTGGTGCACCGAGTGGCACTTATCAACGTGGATGCGCCTCCACGCGTCGCGACGGCCGCTGCATTTCGGCGCGATATTGCTGCGGCAGTAGTGCAGCGATGCAATGCAGTCACCCAGCCAACTCACCTCAAGCAGCAACTAATACAACCCTGTGTTCTGGCGCATCGCATCGCACCACTTCTGCACAGACTCCAGCCAGTATTTTCGTAATAGATTTACGACTGCTTCACTCCGCCACTGTATTTATTTACTTCCTAACTTTTCGCATCGTGTCTTCGCGAGCAAAACGAACGACGGAAAGTTTGCGAAACGTAGTGAATTATTTCCTTCGTAATCTTACACCTCATCTTCATCCTCAATGAATAAATTTTAAACTTTTTTCTTTCTTCTCTTATCTTGTGTTAGTTTTCACTCTTCACTTCACTCTTTGTTGGAAAATTAATGTTTGTCGAAACAATTTGAAGTGATTTCGAATGCTATTTGAAACTTGCAATGTTCTCAAAGTTCAGACTAAGTTGAGAGGCAAAGGACGATCACAAGTTTGTGCTTGTGCTTACGCTTCTGCTCTTGCGCCTTGTTAATAGGCAACGGTCACGTCAGGTTGATACGCTTGCATTACTCACTCGATATTACGGTTACTTCGAGATATTCGTAGTTCCATGGGGAAGTTTGCTTTCGCCGTAGATATATTTGTCACCTCACAGAGAAGGAAGGAAGGAAGCGTAAGATCATGAAGGAACATGGAAGGACGACCGTCTTCAATGTTACAGAAGACGTAGTACAGCAGGCTTATACAACCATGTAACTAATTGCGAATTAGATGCGGTCGCCATCATAATATGGACTGACAATATTGAGCGCCCCATTCCGTGATTAAATTTATTCAATCACCCAACTAATAGTTGCCCAGCTTTTATTAGTTTGTAGTGCAGTTGGTAAGGAAGTAGCTGAGTAAGAATATACATACTCGTAAAAGGTCAGGATGGTAAAACCACTGCATTTAATTTAATATCATTATATATCAAGTTGCATTGCATTGGATTGGCGCAGGATAAAAGTGGTTTGTCGACGCCGCAATGTCGCATACCCACTCGTCCCCTTTGCATTTTCCATTTATACCTGCAGTTTTATGCGCTGCCGTACCTCGTCGCGCAAATGAATAGAAACGAAAGGATAATAAGAGAAGTTTTACCGCATTTGCCTCCCTAACGAATTCGTGCTTTACTAGCCACGGCCGATCGGAAGCCACCCGCGAAGGCTGCATTACCATACGTATGGTACGGTATTTCAAGCATTTCAGCCCTGCATGGAATGGACATAAAGAAGCGCAAAGTTGGTAGTGCAAAGGTCACCAGGCCAGGCCAGGAACTACTCCCCAGTTTTACAACCAAATGAAAACCTCACTAGTTAATGTAATAGCGTGCACATCGCCTACAGGCGCTTCCAATTAATCTATCCGAGGCGCAATTTCAATTCGTACTGCAAGTGCGGCGCAAAACGGCACTTTGCGACGCCGGATGGGTATTTTATGCGCGTTTAAATTGCCGCCGCCGAATATTACTCGCGTTACTTGCTGTTTACAACGACGCCTTCGGGTGCGCTTGCGCTTGTGCTTGCATTTGCGTTAAGTTAAGTTAAGTTGTAATTACGAAGCGATGCATTTCTAGATTATTCTCCCACTGACGTCAGACAGTTTTGACGAATGAATGCACTAAACTGCCAATTGAATAAATTTAAATGTGAAAAAAGTACACTGTAATCACGATGATTTTCAAAAATGCAGAAAACTGTAGAAGCACGCACTCCACACCTATGCAAATCATTCTTTTTCTCTCCTCGCGGGTGATGTGATGTGCTGTGAAATGTGAAATATGCACATTGCACATGCACCTCTTGTGCTGAATCAACGTCACTCTGCTCGCGCCTCTTATATGCCCTTTTGTGTCAAACTGCGCGTAAGAGTATGCAACACGCAGTGGCACGAAACGAAACGCAACCAAACCAAACGAAATGCCCCATCATTAGCATGCTCATTGTTCCACTTTATTTCCATTCTTGTCTTTCTGTAATTATTCGCATGAGCGAAACGGCACGAAATGTTAACTTTTTGCGCTGCGCAGTGCATTTTACACTCGCTAGAGAGCGCGTAAGCAGATTAAATTGAATTTGTTCAAATGCATAATTAAATTGAAGATACGTACGTATGTAGTTTCCGTGTAAATTAAAACAAAATGAAATGCAACCAACCGCACAAAATATTCAATTTCCATTAGTGGAAAGCGTGGAAAACTATGTATTTAGTCTTATTTTACGTGAATTTTGCAAATATTAATATAAAAAATAAATATCCTAAACCAACCACAAAATAATAACAAATTTGTAACGTTTTTCAACAAAAATAATGCGATAAAGGATAAACGTTTTATCCTAAAGCAATAAAATTCAATTACCAGATGCAACATCGGCCAAAAATCCTAAGAAAACTAGAAAAGAAACGTTTTCTTACTTTTTATGTATAGAATTTATTTGATTTGGCGACTTTCCTGCGTTGCCATTTGTTTCATCCTCGGACAAACGGATCAAGGATCAGAAATTACTTTCAATTTGATTGGAAAATAAAATGTGCCCGAGGAACGAAGCACGAGCATGCGCATGAAGCTTCCATCTGAGGGACGAGATACTTACGAATCGACCGAAAAAATTCGTACTTCTCTTAATACTTCCACTTGAAGAAGACGTGGAAAAAAGAAGATGATCTTCAGTACAGACAGGACAGTTCAGTACAGTAGGGTCAATTAATCTCAATGATTTCAATTACGTTCGTCTGAAATAAAATTAATTTTTCAGCGTAGATGTGCACTGTGTTACGTCTTCTCCTCTAACTCTGACTTTAGCTGCGCTTCTTGCGCATTTTCACTTTGGGGTTTCCGCTAAACTCAAGCTCAAGCACAAGCGTAACGGGGGAGTTTGATGGAAATATTTAGCAGCGTTCTGCGCCAAATTGCATTATTTAGTAACACATACACAACACGAGATCGTCCTGCAAGGACTCCTATGCGCCCCCACGACGCGAAGAAGAATGTCAGGCTGCAGCATTCCAAAAATATTATTGATTTTCCAGAGGTTTCAGTCTCACTCTCTGCTTTCCTTCAATTTTACTTAAGAAAATTTAAAATATTTTGTTTTGATTTTGCGCAAAACTTGCTTAAGTATGTATCATGAAATAATAATTAAGATATAAGTAGGTACATAGATATTGTACATAATTTTCCAATCAAATATAATTTCCTTCCAATAAAATCTATATTTGATGTTAAGCATTGATAAGCAAAGAGAAATGCATTTCAATTACCAATGTAAACTGGCTTAATGGCAGGCACAGCTGCATCCAGACAGGCATTCGCCTTTAATTAAACCCAAACGTAAACAAATCCGTTCTTTCTTTTGTTTGCAATTATTTTCCGTACTAAACCTAACCGAACCGAACCGTAATCAATATACGGTAGGTAATCCTACACGTTTCCTAATTACAAATGAATAATTTAATTACGCTGCAAGGCTAATAATTGGTAATTTCATCCCGTAATGATCCTTCACAGAAGGAGTCCTAAAACAAATACAACTCGGTCTTACCAGACAAGACGCCTACGCTCGTCATTAATGTACATGCAGCCAGAACCTAAAAAGTCAATTTCGTTCTATAAACAGCAAATCCCTGTTTTATTTGCTTTTTTAAGGATTTTCCTATATTCGTATACAGCTATTCAAGCTATTAATAGACAAAAGTCTATGAATTTTACATCAGTTTTCTATTAATTATCACAAACACAACCACAACCAATGTGATTTATCACACTCTGCACTCTATTGTTATTTTTACACGTCGTTGTGTGTTTGCTTCGAAGAAAGTATAAGTAATGTCTTTTGATAATGAATCTACGCTTGCGGTCGCTCTTGATGTAATACAATAACCACACTATAACTCGTTAATACACCAAAATACCAACGCACGTAATTATATTAGTTAATTAAGTGCGTCGTCCCATTGAGTTGCGCGACATAACAAAATAACGTCGCCATTATGAGAAAGCGCGCGTACGCCTAAGGATAATGCAAGGGTACGTCTGCAAGCATGCTTGCCTACTCGCCAGGCGTTAGGGTTACAAAGGGCGCCCGATTCGGTTGCCAGAGGAGAAAATGAATTTGCTCGCTCCCAGCGTGCCTCGTTTAACTCGCCAAAGTGTGCATTCTACATCCATTCCTCCCTCAGTAGTAGGCCTTCAAGCATATTGCCCCAGAGGAAAGAAAGGCAAAGATAAAGCATGAAAAAAGTTGCATTTACATAAATTACGTCTGCTACATGTAGCGGCCTCGAAAAATATCGCTCTGAGTGCACATTTATACGAATTACACGACACTGCGTTTTGTACTATAGTTTATGTCATGGTTATTTGGAGGTTATGCCTTGTTTGTTTCAGGTGCAGAGAGCTGGGTTATCTTTTAAGATTTGAAGTATTGTAAGTGAAGTTTACATGTTTTTAGTTTCATATCAGGCATTGCACCGCAATCGAAAGCAGCACTCCGCCGTCGACGTCGACATCGTCATCAGCTCGCTGGAGCAGCAAGGACTCGCTGCCGTCGACAGCCGTCAGGGTGAAGGCTTGACAGCGCGGGTAAGCAACCTATTTTATCGGCAATGAATAAAACATGAAGCCAGCAGGCAAAAGGACGGCTGTATTTAGCGAGCAGTCAGCTGGATGTAGCCACCCGACGGCCGCCCTTCTCGTAAAAAGAGCAAAACCCAGAGCACTCGAAACAACGAGAGGGTTTCGTTTATTTTCGCTTTCATTGGATGAGCGCATAAACAACAAACAAATGATTATCAGCAGCGCATCTAGCAATAAGTGATTTCTTCACTTTCATCGATTAATCACACGAGTGGCGCGCCAAAGGTGGCAATTTGCCTCCATTTTTCTTATCTTTCCGAAAGTGACATTGCATAATGACATAATAACAAATCACACTTGAAGCAAGAAAACAATCGACAAACGCCGTCGATTACTTACCCTTTGGGCTAAGGACGTAATCTTCGTGTTACAGTCGGAGATTGATGGATGTCTTCCTCTATATACTCGCGGCGGTTTGCAAACTAGTGGCAGTCTGTTGGTTGTGCACTCGACACTGTGTTTTCAATTAACGACTAATTAGTGGCGGCTACTTAGGCATATCAATTCGCGAGTTGTCGAACAACAAACGAATCGGCGGGCGGCAAGCACTAAGAGACGAGAGTCGAAGAGCGGCGGCGATGCTCGCGCTCTCGCATTTCGCAACCAACTAGATGACAACACTATGTGTGTGCAGCGATGGGTGATAAGGCGCTATCAGACGGCCTGACGGCACGGCAGACGCACTGCGTACGGCGCGTACACACCGAAATCTGCAGGCAATGTCGTCGCAAGGTTGCCGCGCTCCAGCACTGTTTGTTGCGAATCAATGCTCGTCGGTCACGATGCCCGAGCGAAGGAGCAGTGCAGGACAGACGAATCGGACTCACCGGAGGCCCGCTCTGTGAACCGGACCGCTGAGACGTCGCTGGTGCACTTGTTACGAAGAGACGCAAACTGTCGTCGCTGCACTGCTGCTGTCCCGGCGGCTCTTACGTCACGGCGTCGCACACGCGTATCACCGCGAATACCAGGTTACAGGGTTAGCGCGATTACGCGGCGAATACGAGGGATTCGAGTACGACGCGCGATTCTCCCAAAACGATTTCCACGGTTTCTACGCTCCAACGTACATAGTAATTTACTAGGATAGTCGTCTTAATCCTAAAGTTTTCATAGTTGCACACTTTGGTTTAATAACGCTTTAAGATCTAAATTTGTCTGTCTAAATGTAAAATAAGTGTTACTTTATCACAGCCAATAAGTTTATAAGTAATCAATATATTATTTAACTAATTACAATCACTCAAGGAAGAGAGTTTTAAGCAAACCAGCATATTTCTTTTTAGACCATAGCGCGCCCTCTGACAGTTACGTTGGCAGTATCGAAAAGTACCCTACTGCTTTGAAAGTTATGAACACTACAACTCATTTTTTAGTAATTTGTTACTACCGTAATTTCTCAACTGTTCTACTGAAAGAAATGCATAAGTCAATTGACATTTATCGAGAATTTCAGGTGGTAAAGTTTCTAGTCCACCGCCTAATATAAACGAAAGGGCGGATTTGATCAAACCGCCAACGATTGAATTGAATGCATCTTGAAACATTTTCTCCTGGAAGATTGAATCTACAATTGAGGCAAATTGCCTGCTTACTAAACTAGACATGCGTTCTCCTATATTCAAACCAGTAACGTCCATCTATTTATAGAATTTAAATTTTCTATTATTAAACAATAACTATGAATTTGTAATAACAAACTTACCTTTGTATTTGAAGAAGGAATAATTATAACTTCCTCAACAAGTTCTTCAGCTGCAAAATTTAATTTTATAGTAGCGTTGAAATCCATGGCTAGATCAAACCTAAATAAGAATCAATAACTAATAAATGTATATTACTTAATGTTAGACATAAAACTTACTTAAAATTTCCTTTGCCTTTAAGATCTGCAATGTCAATCATCCTTGCATCAAATTCATAAGTTGAAGCAAATTTAATGCCGTGCATTTTAAATGTAAACGTAATTGAAAATGTGCTAAAATCGATTTTCAAATTTTCCATGTCAAAGTCAGGAATTCCAGTAAGATATCCATCTCCAAATGAATAGAGGCCTCTATTTACATATGTATTACATTATGTGAACATTTAAATTGATTTAGTGATACCTATTTCTACTTACCCAAAGGAAGAGTCATCAAATTTAAATTTGAAGGCTTTGATTTTTATTGCTGCGAAACTGGGAATTTCAAGCTCTTCTACGCCTTCTTCCAGAACTAATTTAACGCATTTAACAACGTTTTGGATTGGATCCGTGAGATCTATAAGTAAACGCAATTAAACACAAAAATTCTTGAATTTATTAGTAGTTAGTAGAATATCTACCATCCGGTTTGGCTCCAGACAGTATGAATATAAATAGAACGAGAGTAAAGTGTAATTTCGATATTTGCAAACATGATGACATTTTCGCAGGTGGACGGTAACTGGATCGCATTATCAAATAGCATTATTAATTGCAAACTTACACACAATAAGAAAATATCTTATCGGTCGATCCCGGACAGATTGATTGATAATGTATTGATTTCAAGTGTGCCTAAATTTTTTTTATTGTTAATCACAGTCTAATCCACTGATCGAAACTCATTTATATGTAATATAATATCTGCATAAAACAATACCTGCCTGATTTCAGCGTTAGGAATTCAGTCGAGTGATGATCATCGTATTGGTTTTCAAATTAAAATTATTATTTATAAATAAAACATATAATATATATCTATAACATATAAAACATGTAGGTACATCATTTAAATTTAGTAGAGTAAAGAGAGAGTAACATCCTTCCTGCTGTATTCGAGTATTTTGTTCCTGAAATTTATCTAAATCGGTGGCGCGGCATGCGTGGAGCGTCTCCGCAGAAACGTTCGGCCAGTTGGGAATTGCCTTGCAAGTAGAATTAATGATGATGCCAGTGCTAGCTTGACATTTGCACTCTGCCCTCCAGGTAAACTAACAAACACCGTTGCGACTGCGGCTAATCCATCATCTAAAACAAATCCCCTTAGATATCTGATAAATATATAAATGTATCAATTAATCTGTACCAGTGGGTTCAATTGCAACCGGTCTCAAATCATAGTGAGCATTATGGCGTGGTTTAGATCTATGGCCCATATTCAATGTTACAACAGCAAATGGTCGTTTTGCCATGTGCAACATTTCAACGTGATGTCGTCGTCTTGCTCGCCGTACGTCCGCTGCTTGTTTAGCTTTCCATGCGACGACACAAGCAGCCAAAAAGAGAAAGAAGCAGGAGAAAAACACCGAGAAGAATACGAATAGATCAATGTGCAATTGATCTTGCTTGAAAAACACAATGCCATAAGCGACTTTCTTATCAGTATCTGGCGAATCAACACTTTGCAAAACTAGATAAAATCTTGTGGTTTCCAAAGCATGATATTCCTGTAATTAACAAGTCAGACAAATTATTAATTATATTAATTATGTAGTAATAGATTTTACCTCCGGCAAGGTGATAACTAAACGGTCCTTCAATCCTCGAACGGCCAGCATTGATTTCGTCTGTTTAACCGTAATATAAGTGCGTAAACCGTTTGCTTCTTTCTCTAACAATACATCATCAGTGCGGGCGGTACCATTGTCCCAAGGGGCATAAACTGGGTCCAAATCAATCTCTTGAACGCCTGTTGTCTGATTCGGGTACACGACATAGGTATCATCATGCGTACTCATGAAGACATTCAGTTTGCCTTGAGTCACATCAATAATAACCCGAATATCCACGTTCATGTACCGTGGTTGTATAACAAAGAACACCATTTCACCTGGATGCAAAGGCTTAGGTTTCATTTTACATTCGTCTATGGGTTTTGCATCAAAGCACATTTTAAAATCCATGTTCATTTGCTTATAACATTGATGACCGCCTTTGGGCACGCCAAGATACCCATCTTTACACTTCGAGCATTGCAGCATCCAACAAGGCTGCTGCTGCGCGCTGTTTTTACCTGACCCCGCTGAGCACACTTCGCTCTCTGTATTATTCTTGCAATTGCACTTTTCTCCCGTGATTGGATCGCATGTATCGCCATGACCATGACAGTCACATGACCTGCATGGTAATCTAAAATCCTCCATACCTCTAAAATTCCCGCTGATGCATTCTTGGCAACGACTGCCAGTCGTTTTATTGGCGCACATTAAACAACGCGCCGAATCCTTCGGACCTTCACTGAGCATCTCAATCAATTCATTCTCATCGTACTCGTTCAAATCAATATCGGTTGTATTCCCCAAACAGATACTGCTATGCCCATAGCAGTATTCCAAGCAAGGCACGCAATGGCCACCATCGGACGGATCGCCAACAAAAAGCGGCTTGCATTTCTCGCACTGCGCGCCCATAGTATTATTATGACACTGAATACACTGGTCTAACTTATCAGGGCCTTCGCAGTTGGAATGGCCATTGCACTGGCACTGGATACTGCAGTTAGCACCAACGTATCCAAAATCGCATTTGCACTTGTTCGGCTCTACGCATTGCCCACGTACACATCCCTGGTTACACACAGGCTCACAACCGTTCGGACTGGCTTTGTAACCCAGCCCGCAGACACAATTATATCCCTCTTCCATATCCTCACACCGCTCCGATACCGGATTACATGTGTGATGATTGTTCAAGCATTCATTCTCTGGCGGGCATTTCACATAATGCCATGTATACGTGGTGTTTTCTTCTAAGTCTATATTGCTAGAGATTACTTTATCTAGATTAGGAATGTCTTCGCATGTTCCATACAACGGACGCTCGTTGGAACCCTCAGTGCAAATTCCGGTTCCATTATTGCCGGGCGCGGCACACCAACCGCAGTGAGCATGCCGGAGGCAGTTTGAGCATTGAGTTACTGATGAGCAGGGTTCGGGACAATATTCCCGATCGTCGGCTTGCAGTACTAAGCCGCACACGCCGCCGGCGCAGTACAACTTCTGATACGACGACGAAATGCATTCGTTCAACTGGGTTGACCAATGGCAATCGGACGCATCCAGACATTCACTGCAGGATTTGTAATAATTGCACGACGGTGCGCAACTCGTAATAATATTGTTCCGATCGTAGGTATCATGTGCTGGAATATTGAATCCAATTAATATTATTCAAAAAAGCACATTGGAGACTGAACTTACATGGAATGCATTTTGACTTGGTGTAACTCCAATTGCACTTTGGCATCTGCAAACATTGGATACAGTCTGTCGCTAGGCATGAGTTATAAGGACATTGGAATGGATTCTCGGCAAATGTACTGCCGCCGGTGCAGGTTTTATTAGTCCCGCATGCATCATTGCACCAACTGCAGCCGGACACTTGTGTGCACGTTGTGCAGTCGCGCAACGCATTGCAATTGTCAGTTAGAAGCGCACTCCCGCAAATGCGCCCTTTGTTTTCGTGTTTGGAACTTTTTGTCCATGCTGATTTTATGGGACACTTGGAGTCGTGACTGTAACATGCCTCCTGGATGACTTTTTCTTCAAGTTTTTCGGCACAGTACGCACATCCTGGTATCCTCAGACAATCTCTATTGTGCCACAGCAAGCATAAATCGAATGGGAGCTTTATGCGTAGTACTGATGAACTGGCACCGTTGCCCCAGCCGCCAATAACGTACGCATCGTCGCCGTCCGGCTCAATTGTCATGGCCTGTGCATAGGTTTGACTAGGAAGTGGGCCAACTAATTTCGCACCGGCTTCTACCAAGTTTATCCATTGATTACAAGCGTATGAATAGGCATACAACGTATCAGAGATATTCCATGGTGATAACCGACCACCAAGGATAATCATATGTGTATCAGTTGTTACAGCCGAGTGTAAGAAACGTTTTGTCGGCTATTAACATAAATAACAAGTAAATATTTAATGTTCTATAAAACCAAAGCCAAATAATACTTACAAAAATACTAGATGATAGAGGATTAAGATTCGTCCATGATTTAAAATCGTAGTTCAAAACGTACAAGACATCAGATAAGTGAGATTCATGATGATCAAGTCTGTATCCACCAAAAACATATAAACTATTGGTGCCTGGGTGAAAAATGGTCGAATGTCCAAAGATTCCCAAAGGACCTGCTCCCCTTGTTTCCCACTTTGTCCAACTTTCACTGTCCAACCGAAATTCCCAAACATCGCTTAGAAAGCCATTGTCTGGCGACACTCCGCCAATGAGAAGCAAAGTTTCTAAGGTCAAATTTCTGTAGGATGTTAACGTATGCCCTGCAACAACGGGGGGCCATAATCCTTGCTTTTCAATTTCATTCCAGCGCTGATTCTGAACATCGAACTGCCAGAAATCGTTCAAAGTACGCTTGGTACTGTATTTTGTCTGCTTCGTGAGACCCCCGAAAACATATATTGATTGTTTGGAGTGCACAATATCAGCGCCATGGAAATATCTCCCCGGAGGCATCTTCGCCTCGGCGGTGGAATCCACAGTGACTTGCATCCAAGTACTATTACGCGTATCAAAAAGTCGTATATCATTCAACGGTCCATGGGACAACGAATATCCTCCGAACATCCATAAAGATCCGCGACGATCTGACGCGAGCGAATGACCGAATCTTGGAAGAGTTTTGCGCAAATGTTCCAGATGGTCGGCTAAATTTCGGGTGTTGAAAAGTTCGGTGAAAACTAATTGGTAGTCGGTGATGCTGAAAAGAAATAAAATTTAATATTTGATCAATAGAAAACCATAGTAACCGAAAACAAAAGCAGCCCTAAACTCGTCAAGTAGGTTGATACTAAATGTCAAGTATCGTGAAATCATGCGTTTACTCGTATTTTAAACATCAAATTTTGAAATGGAAGGTATAGCAAATTTAGGTGAAGATAGTGCTCCGGTTCAATACTGCGAGGAGCGACACAGTTTACTGAACAAATACGATATACCTGTTAGTCATCTTGATTTCGACTATGTGAATAAATGTAGTGATGGCAAAGAGCTGGAAAGAATTCTGCAGATTTTGCAGAGTGGCGAAGAAGGTTATTACCCCGATCTTCTCAAACGCACCGAAGAACGTTTGTCGAAGATAAAACCCAAAAGTCGCTTCATACGCAAAGTCACGCCAGTTTTGAGTTACAACCATATCGATGAAGATCTTCGCAAATCAATTTCCGAAGACCTCGCTGACTTTTTGGAAGGTGTAAACCAACACAACACTGAATTAAACCAGTTTAAAAAAGCCAACGTAAATCTACACGATGTTCCGAAGGTAAGAACCCAAACATCTTCAAATGAGACAACTCACGCTAACAAAGTCGAACGTATTAAATCCACCGACTATGCCAAATGGGACCAATATGATCCAGATACAGAAATTCTTAAAATGGAGCTTAAGACTGAAAAATTACGAAAAGAGGCTGAAGAAAAACAAAATGAAATAGAACAAGTAACAAAGAAGAAAGTAAAGTTGCCGGAGTTTTTAACACAGGCAGAAGCACTGATAGAATCCAACCGCGAACGTGAAAAGGGCAATGAGTTCTACAAATTCGGAGATTACCAATTGGCAGTTCAAAGTTACACGAACAGCATTAACTACTTGCCCAGCGCAGTAAATATGAATAATCGTGCTCAAGCATTTATTAAACTAAAGCGATACCAAGAAGCTGTATCGGATTGCAAGAAAGTGATAAAACTAGAACCAAACAATATAAAAGGGTTAATGAGATTAACACAAAGCCTCGAAGCGCTAAAAAAATACGAAGAAGCCTTAGTTTACACCGAAAGAGGAATAAGACTAGATCCGAATAACACGGCTTTCCAAACGATTTATAATCGTCTGCATCCCCTTGTTTATAAGCAAGAAATCGCGCGCACAAGAATGAAAATCGTTGACGTGACTGATTCTAAACCAACCACCTTAAAAAAACCAAGCACGGTCCACTGCCACCCAATTAAGACTGGAAAGCACAAGAAGTCAATCCTTAAAAAAACAGTACAAAAAAGCCCACCAGTATTACTTCCTATTCCTGGACCAAGCACGATGCCAGAACCCTACTACATCGTAGTTGAAAATAAAAACCCGGAAATCGTCAGACGTCAGCAAATCATCATAAACAACAAGCCACAAGTCATGTTGGTTCGTACATTTGACTCCGATGATGATGATGAATGTCTTGTCGATCACAACCCTCAACGCCGAAGTGATAGATGTCAAGTCAATGGAAAACCTGAAAGTCCTCCCATCACCGAGGAATCAATTTGTGGCAATCTGGAGCCAAATGAACTTAAAGAAACTATAGCCATGTTTAATCTCCTCCGTATAACCGACGAAACCACGGAATTAGAAGAAAATGCAAAATCACGTGTCGAAGAAATTCCAACCCAAGTAAGTCCATACACAAAAATTATAATTTGAATCAATTATTACTTTAATTGCTGATATTTAAGAACGAAGACAAACCTGGCTCCAATTATAACGAAGATAATCAAATTGGTGGCGGCGGTGAACCACATTTGGATGCAAATGCAAATGACGAAGCATCGATTGACGATATTCACCTGCCCTATAGCTTTCTTCGCCTATGGCATGCCCTTCGAGAAGACAAATCGTACGCTAAGCATGCGGAGATTCTTCGCAGACTGAACCCGGAAAGACTATCCGAAGGTAGCAAAGCCAATTCATTATTAACAAGTCATCAAACTGATTTTTAGCAAATTTTTAGTTATTGGGTATAAATTGGACGGTAGCATGTTGTCAGATTTCCTTCAGACATTGTACCTGCACTTTACCGTTCCACATGAAGTTGATAGAGTTTATTCCTACATTATGAATATTTGCCACATGCCGCGCTTCGGCATTATTGCAATGTTCCAGAGCGCAAACGATCGACAAAAAATGCAATGCATCTTCGAATTTCTCGAACAACATGGTGTATCCTTGCCGACACATATCAAAAAACTTTTCAAATAGTTGTACCGTGATCATCCTCCCAAAGTACGTTTTCTTTCAATAATAAATAAACGCATAATAAAAACCTTGCATTTCTTACTTGATATCGCAAGCGGCGCCCCCAAATGTTGTGTTGCAGAGACAGCGCCCGTAGGCGGGGTCGCAATGTCCTTGGTGTAATGAAGCACTGCAGTTCTTCGGGCACACTTCAACACTACAATCAGAACCCACGAGACCGTCTTCACACACGCACATGCCGTTCTTGCAATGTCGCGGCCAATGGCAATTTTCGCACTGAATCACTGAGTACATGGCGTTGAATCCTTCCCCAGGCAATCCCTGCTTGTAATGAACAGTTAGTTGCCCTGGAATAAAACGAACATAAGCATTGCGTACTGATAGACCCAAATATTAACATCCCACCTGTTCTTGACTCGATAATTGAGCTTGAACTGGCATCTTCATTGCAGAAGACTGCAGATAATGCGCTTTGACTGCCCGTGTCGACGAGTTCCGGAAGTCCATCATAAACGTACACGGCATTTTCGCCGCAGGTAACGTTTATATCTGATGAGTTTATCTAGAAAAATTGCGTCATTAAGTTAGCATAAGTTTATAATATGTTAAAAGTTACTTGAAGTTGTATTATAGGCAACCCATCATCAATCCTTGGATTTATTATCCACAAGCATTCCCTTGTCGGTGGGCCTCCCCATGGGGCAGTGTACGCTTGCCTCGAACTTATTCCTTGTCCCTCTGGACCAACAAGCATGCCTCTAGCTTCGCACTGGTAATAGCACTGCCTGCCATTGCGTGGATCTCCATAATAATTAGTTTTGCAGCGTTCACACTGATCGCCTTCGGTGTTATCCTTACAATAGCACACGCCCGTGACAATATCGCATTCGCCCTGGGATTTGTCACCGTGTCCGTTGCATTCGCATTGTTTGCAGCCTAAAAAAACATCAGTGATTATAGTTATAACCCAGATGAAGTTAATGTATAGTATAGATGTACCTTGTTCAGTTGTGGCATTGCCGTAGCTGCCTGCTTTGCAAAACTCACAAAACTCGCCCTCAGTCCATTCCTGACATTCATCGCATATGCCAACACCTTGCGGACAATTCGAGTGATTGTTACATCCACAATTCGTCGCGCAATTGTCGCCAGTCCATCCCAGATCGCATTTACACTTGTAGTCCGGCTCGCCTTCGCAGAGGCCGTGCACGCACACATCGTAACAAGTGCGGTCGCACTTCTGCCGTCCGTCGCCAATGAACCCGCGCTTACAGTGGCAACTGAAGGATCCATCTGTATTCGTACAAATTGCCTGATGATGGCAGTCGTGCAAGCCCAGTCCGCACTCGTCAACATCTGGACAATGGGCATATGCCCACCGTGCGTGCTCGATGCCGAGTACTTGGCTGCAATTTGTATGCGGATTGTTAAAGTCGCCTTTCACGCATTGACCCGCAATTGGATTGGACGCATTGTAGCACCAACCGCAGCTCAACGAGTTCAAACACATCGAGCAATTCCGATGCAACGAGCAGGACTTGCATTGCACCTTAGGCTTGATCTCCGTTACCATCTCATTGTCTTGAGATGTAGAAACTATGGGAAAGACTTGATCCAGCCACTCCCGGCATAGACCAAACTGGTATTCGCTGGTGTAAACTGAAAAACTAAAGCATTGCTGGGTGGCTTCACACCACACACAGCGGCCGCGTTGCTCTAGGCACGCGCTGCAATTGTTGCGCAAATAGCATGGCATTGGACATTCCTCCAAGGCAACCACCGATGTGTTGGTAAGGCCTTTACGCGAGCAGCGAGCATCTTCGACCCACCATTCGCACAAGCCGGTGTTCACACAGCTCTCGCATGATATGTAGTTTGAGCAGTTCGAGCACGCGCTCGGCTGCTGCGTTAAATAGCGCCAGTCGCCCTCCGGTGAAGTGCAACTGGTACTTTCATTAAGGGCACGCGACACGCATGTATTACTAGCGTCGCACCAGCCGCATTCGGAATCCGTGAGACAATGCAGACAGTTTGTATATTTACTGCATGTGCCGTTGGCATACGGCTCTAGGTATTCGAATGTGAAAATAACCTAAAACGTGTAAATTCCATTAGTAACAAGCCTTGTGATCATTTAATTAGCGATTTATGTAAGACATGCGTTCATTCAATCATTGTATTTTCCACGGGAACATAACTGCCTTGAATGTAAATGGCAAACTAAACACACAAATCATAGATGTTTTACGTAATATTTTTGCATCGGTGCACAACAACTAGACTATACCAGGGCTTAATGTAAATTAAATATAACTCGAAATAAAGTCCAATGCAATGATAATTTGTTTTTGATTGCAAACCAGTGAGCGTAATAACAACGCAATATTTGGAATATCAACGCGCATTGACCTTCAATTGACACTCGTTTGAAATTCAGCAATTAGCCGTATTTTCCCTTCAGATTTAATTAATACGCATAGGATTTTACATTTCAACTATGCATAATAAAGCTTAACTTGCCAAACAACAAAGTTAAGCTGGCAAATTAAACTGCCATCGCGATAATTAAATTACGACAAGTTTATAATGACGCCTATTTACGCGCATACTAATTACCTTTTGTGTCTCTTTCTCCTTGTTATGGTGCAATTCCATTTTACTCTGTTGATGAGTATTGTAGGCGGCCGGAGCGAGCGATTTGCTCGACTCGAAGTCGACGGCGACGCGCATAGGATCGGGCACCTTGGGCCATGCTTTCGTCTCGCAAAATGTTTGCGCCGCTGATACATTAGCCAACTCCGTATTTGCAATCTTCAGCGTTGCGTTACAATAGCTAATGCATATTGTTAACATCTCATTCCAATTCGCCGGCGGCCTTAAGAATCCAACAAGACGCGCCACCATTTTCCCACTAGTATTGTTTTTCGGCGCTGGATTTGATGGGCTATTAAAATCCACCTGCAAAAAAACATTTTACGTTAAATATTTGTTTTTGTACAATAAAAACACACGAAATATTTGCATTTTTCTTGAATAATTAAGCATAACTCACCGTCGTTGCGTTTATTATTGCAACATAGTCAGGTTGACTGAAATTTACTGGGTGATAATACTTGATAAACGTAAGTCCGGGGCGTTTGTCATCTTCCCGACATTTCGCAACATTTTCCACTTCAGTGCCATGCAAGCCCCACCATCCCTGGATATGCCCGGGACTGTCATCTCTTAGCCCACATACTCCATAATTGTCGTCTTTATGATGGCAACGCGCATTCTGCACGCACCACGTGCAATGCGACAAACCCAACTTTTGCGCTACAGATTTCGGCATGCGATTTGCAACATCGGTGCGTCCGTGAATTAAACATGAATGGCAATCGCCCAATGCTGGGCACACACCCGGACATCGAGTCGTTTGCAAATTAGTTGTGCAATTTGCTCCCACAGTCCGGCCATAACAAGACTCATCCGATGCGCACCAGCCGCATTCTGGATCAGCCAAGCATTCCGAGTGTTGTTTATGCCGCGGACATGCAATTTCCGGCTCGGAATCGTCGCCGTGCCGCGCGGCTATCATGGGCGGCGCCGTGTATGCCAACAAATCTCCATTCACATTTCCATGGTAACCGCCAACAAGCAGAAGTGTGTTACCATTGCGGATGCTAGCCGCGTGAGCAAACACTCCCTGCTGTTTCGGATATGATGATTCTTTAGTTCCGCCAAGTATATCCGGATTCACCCAAGTATGGCAGCCGAGATGATAGAGATACATTTGATTATCATAGCAGATTTCTTCTTTGTTGTGTCGATGAGAGTATCCACCAAAAACAACCAAATAATTTCCAAGGATGTTCGCCGTGTGGAAGGCGCGCTCCCTGGGCACAAAGCGATCGCGCAAAAAGTCCCGAATGTAGTGGATCTCCGACCAGTGCATGTGATCAATTTGGAATGCATACATACGGTCAGATAATTTGGAAAATCTGGCAACGCCAGCGACAATTCCGCCGTAAATAAGAATGGAGTTTGTTGCCTGGTGGTAAACTGCCGAATGAGCCACGACGCGCACATCCAATTCTTTACCGCCTCGCGGCTTTACCTCAATCCATTCTTCAGATCCGTCTTCCTCCAGCTTGATCTTGTACAATTTCGCTGAGAACTCGCCATCTATTGTACTTCCACCAAAAAGATAAATAACATCATTGCGTGTTCTAGTGAGCGTATGGCGGGTGAGTTTCGGTGGAAAAATAGACGAATTCCTAGCTCGTAATTCCCATCTATATGTTTGGACATTATACAACCATAAGTCATTCGCCAACGTACTATTCTCCAACTTTCCCCCGAAGATAACAAAACCTTCCGCTACTTCACAAGCCGCGTGACCGTAGCGAGCGGCAGGTTTAGTGGCTTCGTCAAATATATTACTATCAGACCGATTGCGTTTGTGGAACGTGGTGTTGTCATTGATGTAGAGAAAGTTCCTCAAGAACGAGGTACCAGAGGAAAGTCCCCATTTCTTCTGCCAGTCAGGACCAGCATTGTCAATGAGAGTGGGGATGGCGCTATGGTCAATCGGATTGACAAAAGTGTGATCTGGCAGAGGTTTCCCGTAGGCGTCCAGCCAAGAACTGTTTTTAAAATTGTACACTTCCAATGCACTCAGGATCTTGTTAAGATTGTATCCTCCGAAGATGTAGATGGAGTCGGTGGACTCGACGTAAACGGCGGTGTGCGCTGCTCTTGGGGTAAGACCCCCTTCGGAATGTGAAAGCCAATGCCACTTATTGCCAAACATGTCCTTCTCACTGAGACTGCACGCTTGCCCAGAGTACCCGTCCATGCACACACACTTTTCGGCCTCACAGCGCCCGAAACCGCACCCGTTTGGACACACTTCACGCGAACAATCCCGCCCGCCCCATCCACTCTCGCATACACATTTATGTTTATGGCACCAGCCATGACTGGAACAATTGCTAGGGCAATCGGTGATGGAGAATTCGGCCCGAAAGCCGTCTAATACGTAATTGGTATCACTGTACAAGAGAATTAGCATGAAGCCGGACGAAGCAACCACCTGCTGTGGCTCCGTCTTCCCGCTGAAGCTGCCCAACAGTGGCGATTTGAACGAGTCCCCATCATAGACGAAGACATAGTCATAAGAGCACTCGGTGCCCATGCTCCGGAAGCTCAAAGTTATAAACTTCTTCGAGCTGTTCGCCTGAATGAGCCACTCGCAGTGGCTATCCTGTGTGTAGTTTGAGCCCACTGGGCCATCGGTAATAACACCCCATGAGTCGGTGAATACTTTTCTGGTTTTATCACATGGTACTAGATCGACAGCCGCATTGCCGAACAAAACAAACAAACATACCACGATTCCGATCAGCGAGTAGTTGATCGGACTCATATTTCAAGCGGGCACTCAAATGCTTGCTGGTTTTGCCAGAATGTTTGAGCAATTTTTGAGGTTTTCTCACGGAATGTTGTATTGCTATATTGCGCTTGAATGCAAACATCGCGACTGTTCTAATACTTCCATTATTTTCGTCCGATGCCACTCTCGCACTGTTGACACAAGGTGGTCAGCTTTTACTACTACGTACTGCACTGAGCAACATTATTTAGCACTAAACCAGGCGACTTATTACAGAAAACACTAATTAATTGTAAATATTATCGTCATTTTTGACATTGACATGGTTAGTTGTCATTGTAGTTGGATTACACTTGGAAAACATAGTAGAGGTCGCCACTAAACAAACAACATTCAAGTTTACAACTATTTAAAAAACATAATATAAAAGATTTACAGAAAATTATTTATAACAATCATAATCTACCTAACAATAAACTATTTAAAATATATAAAATTATGTTTATAATATAAAAACTTGCGCCTTGATTAAAGTAAAAAGTGTAGACTATAGTTACCTCTAAAAAGTTTTATTTTAAACAATATTTTGTATTTAGAGTAAAATTTGTGATCCTATACAAAAAATGCCTATGAAAAAATATATAAGAATAAATAATACTTTTAATAACCAACAAATAACAAAATTGTATTTACTCCATGTTAATCCCATAGATTGCAATCAATATTTAGTATTTAGAAATGTTAGAATCATAAGTATTTATAACTTCGCAAACAAAACACAACATTAGTACTAACCTAAAAGTGTCAGCTGCAAAGAAGGTTGTAAATACAGTAAATAAACTTCCAATTATCATTGAATGATTGTTAAAGAGTTTTCATTTTCATGATTAGCCATGTTGAGACCTGCCACTCACAAAATCATCAAAAGGTGCTACACTTCTAGGGCAGAATTGGAAAAGATTATAAGGGTTGATCATGCCGGAGAATTGGGTGCTGATCGGATATACGCAGGGCAAATGGCTGTATTGGGCAATACTGACAAAGGTCCTTTGATCCAACACATGTGGGACCAGGAAAAGCACCATAGAGCCACTTTTGAAGAATTAATTCAAAAACATAGAGTAAGACCTACTGTAATGACACCCATTTGGAATGTGGCTGGCTTTGTTCTGGGAGCTGGTAGTGCTTTATTAGGTATGAAAATTAATCATAGGAAGATATTAATATCACAGGCGAGATAATTTAATATCACAGGCGAGAAAGCTGCTATGGCTTGTACGGTTGCCGTTGAAACGGTCATAGTTGAGCACTACAATGACCAACTGCGAACCTTGATGGACGATCCTGATGTGAACAAAGAGCTGTTGGAAACTATAACCAAGTTTAGGGATGAAGAGCAAGAACATCACGATCATGGGATAGATCACGGCGCGGAGCAGGCGCCATTCTACAAGGCTTATTCAGAGTTGATAAAAGCTGGCTGTAAGGCAGCAATTGCAATATCTAAAGTGATTTAGTATGATGTGAATGACCATTCAAATGTAAATAAAGTCAAAGAATAAAATAGTTAGTTATTTCTTTTTACGCATTGTTTTACGTAAGATTTAATTAAAAGATAAGCGATTAATCATTTCATTTGAGCAATTTTAACTCTCTGTGGGCTTAATTTAATAGTCTGTGAGGTTTTTCCAATCAAGGATCAATAATATTGTGCAGAGCAATTGAGTAATGTATTATTCAGAGTTCTCAGTGCTCCCATTGCCTGACAATAAGTTGAATCTCTAAAGACTGACTCTAATTACCTGATAATCTCAACTGAAGCACATATCACTCAGAACTTCATGATTAAAATCGCTGTGCGTGCTTGCATGCGTGCTGGACACTGTTTAATTAATTCAATGCACGTCGATTCAATCAGAAAGTAATAAAACATTTACATATTTACATTTTCATAATAAAAAGTTAGCTTTCGTCAGATGGCAATAGGTGGTCTGAAGGTGCATAAAATATTCATGCATCATACTCGCGTACAAGAACTATTGTAAAGTAAACGCACATTAGATGCCTGCACACCGATGCCAATTTGTAAACTTTTTCAGCACGGTTTGGACCTCACAGGTCGCGAATTGATTGAGATGATGGAGATTTATATCGTACGCAGAAGGAAACTGAACATGTACCTGGAAGGATAACATCAAACCGGCCGAAAAAAATGCATAAATAATTTTATTTATCGATTATGTTGACTTGCAGTAAACGGAAAACACGGATGGCAGAAAGAATCGGCATCGTGAAAAACTACTCGTTGCGCTATAATAGGAAAATGCAGCTCGGTTACGTGCAATGTCAGCATGGACATGGCTTTTAGTTTTATTTTTCATCAAACTCAATCTCCACACACGTTTTGCAGCTTCGTTCGCAGATCATAAATCGAATAACATTACATTACGTGCTAATAAAGCAATGGTAACCTGTTTTATTTCCATTCTTATACAAATGAACCTGGTTTCTCATTCGCTCATGATTTATTATCGTTGACGCTATAAGGCGAATCAATTTTCTGCATTTCTGTGAAATGACATAATAATATCCCAACGAAATGCGAATAATTATGTCATTTGCACTCATTATGTTACAAAATTGGCGAATGAGCAATTACATGCTTTGTTCGATGATGAAAAACAAACGCCGTTCTGCTTCCACCAAGAAGCATCCAAGACAAATTCGACACGAACCAACAAGTGCAAGTTCTCTTTTTACGCTCGCGCACATGATGTTTCTTGTAATAGTTCAATTATGGAGTTAGACATTCGTGTAATATTTATGCAAATGCAACAAGCACCGGCGGGGAAACTTTTACTTGACTCAAATTGAACCATTTGAACACTTTAGCAGCAAAAAGCTGACACGCAGAGCAGCGGCAAGCTCACAAATTAAATCATTGTAAGTGCGAGCAGTTTTCTACGTTTCTGAAGGTAAAAGTTAATATTTTACGCGTAGAAGTCGGTTTTTTGAGACATGTAGGTGCGCAATAGAGAATCAATTTAGTTTGCCCGTTTGTTTAACGGCTCACCACCTGTACCTGCATAATGTTGATGTGCGTATGCAACGACGATCACGACGCACGAGCTAAGACTTGAGTAAGGTTGAGGTGGAAGCGCTACGACCAAAAAGGCAGGTGCAAGTACATGGGTGCATGTGTGTCTTTTCCCTTTCGCAATAAAACGCAGCGCTATTGATGCAATAACACACATTATCAATGAGAGTGCGCACTGGCAGTAAGCTCAGCGAAACTGCAGCAGCAGCAGGAGTCGAAAAATAATTTGCTGGATTATTACCGAAGAGAACAATGCCCGTAAAACGAATTAGCGCTAATTTCGAACGGTGCGTTTCTTTTGCATGCGTGCGATTTCGATTTCATTAAATTCGCCGCCGACAATGCGAAGTAGAAAAGTTGAAAAGCCACCGAAATGCGCGAAGGAGAAAAAAGGCGCACGCAAGAAGTTAAACCGCTTCGGACGCTGAAGAAGCGCTGCGCTTCTTGTT
This sequence comes from Aleochara bilineata, assembly GCA_003054995.1. Classification (NCBI taxonomy): domain Eukaryota; kingdom Metazoa; phylum Arthropoda; class Insecta; order Coleoptera; family Staphylinidae; genus Aleochara; species Aleochara bilineata. The sequence continues at coordinate 26,292 of NBZA01013835.1, read as the reverse complement.
GTTTAAGTGCCAAAAGTGCAGAAACGATGCACTGATGACCTAAATATTTTTATTACATGTGAGTGATTACATTTTACACCGAAACCTCTCAAAGAACCAAATACCTTACAACAATTAACAAGAATTAATCACAAATACACGTAGGTACTCTAAATTCAAGCTTACAAAAATAATAACACAAAATTCTTGTAGTTTTTTAAATTAATTTTTGAATCACTCAGTAAATATGTCAATATTCATGACACATCATCGGCTTGGTGAGGTCTGAAGGCAGCCTGCAGGCCCACCGCCGCCGACGACAACAAGGCGCAGCTTCCTTCCTTAATTAATCGAATAAAGCAGTCCGAATCGCAATTATCCGGATGTTTCGCTACGTACGCCCGGTGTGGTAGCATGTTCTTCGCTCGCCTGCTTCTTCTTCTTCTGCTTCTTGGCGGGTGCGTGGCTCGTGCCGCATGTGCCGATATTAAATATTTCACATAATTCGATGCAAAATGACAGCACGCAGTGCTGGAGTGCACGGAGGGCGCGCGCATAATCCATCGCTGGGTGATTACGAATTTGCGCGTGCTTCCTTCCAGAAGCCCCGAGAGTTTGAATCCATGTATGCTGCAAGCTTGCATGCGATGCCATCAATGGATGGACGGATGCGGATCGCGCAATTGTGCAGATGTAACGTGCATGTGCGCACATATTCATACCATATTCGTACTTTTTTACCTTTTTTCCATTGCTTCTTCTGCAGAACGACATTTGCCACGCGCTGCTCGCACTTCTTTTGCATTTGAGAGTATTACCTACAATGTTAATCACTTTTAAGTTTAACGATTTACTTTCGTAAATTCGTAAATTCAAGACGTTTATATCTCGTCGCATGAAATTAATCAACATATTGTTTATTAATTGATGATAAATTACAATCGTTAATTAATTTTTAAATTAAAACTTTTAAGTGATTTTTATTTCATGCATTAATGTAATAAATATCAATGTGCAGTCAGGCAACAACTGGCAAATGCTAGAACGAGCTTGAATCATTTATAAATATTTATAATGTATAAGCACCTGACGTAGACTCGATCACGTCGCATCGTGTAAGCGATACGATCCGAAAATATGGAAATACTTATTGAAATGTATCCAAAGATGAAGAAAAAATACAGAAACAACCAAAGAATTGCCCGTAGCCAGAGGAAGTAAGGTGGACGTGTAGAGCAAAGAAGCCTGTAGCTTGTGAATAACAAACGCTCACGCATGAGACGCAATACGAGTAATAATAATAATTTTCGCGGATTATTTGTTGCACGAAGCTCTTGCAATAAACGCGTAATAAGCGGCCGTAACGCGTGCAATCAACGTTTATCAAAAAACCAGATCGTCAGCCGAAGCCAAGCCACGCGCGCACGCGTTTCTTTTCCTTTCTTTCAAACGTTTACGTTTCCTTGCTAATACTTGCTTGCGCATGCACATGTCTCTGCTGAATGTTTGCACAATAAACGCAAAGAGTTTAACTTAACTTAACTTTTTGTTAAGTCGATCCCGCAAAATGTCATATTTAATGACAATGCTCCAAATTGAAAAGTGCAAATTGGTTGCTGGCTGTAGTTTTTTCACGCTAGCGTTTCATTTACCATTTCATGCGACATGCAATTGTCAACCATGACGCGTTTTTGCGCAATTTACATTTAATTGTCGTATTAACGACTCGCACTCGAACTGCACTTGCTTTACACTTGCCAACAACGCCCAGATGCAAGCAATTGTTACAATGAGCGTAATAACAATAATAATCGAAAGTGTCCTCCCAAGAAGGGTTTTTTCATCAATGCCTTGGTCTTGCTTGCTTACCTGATGCGGAAGAACAAAACGGACGCGTGTGGGTCTCGTGCCGCCTGCTGTCTGCCCGGGTGTCTTCCGTCTGTTCCTTCAGCGCACGCTCTTACTCTCACTCTCTGTCTTTCGGAGTTTGTTTGTGTCTATGGCTGCGGCATGCATAAATCGGTTTAATCTGAGTAATGAGGAAGAAGATGCACACAGAACGAAGATGAAGATGGCGATAAAGAGGGCGCAGACTGAAAACCGAAAGCAGATGAGCTCTTCGTTAAGTTAACACTTACCGAACAATGATCCCAAGAACAGTTTCGGGTTGAGCGCCCCATGCATATCGGTAGAAAAAAATGCTGCCCAAAACAATCTAAAAAAGCGGGCGAAGCACTGCAATCCCGAGAGCTTTAAATCTATGCCGAAGATCTTCAACCTCTTCGCCCTTCTAGTCTAGCACCTGCTTCTTCTCCATCTACCAATTGCTTTTAATACGTAAACGTAAACGTTGAACGTAGAATGTACGTGCCTTCTATTATCCTACCTTATAATAATGAATGTTACTATAATATAATGTACCTACGACAAATTAAAAACTTCTATTTATAAAATTGTTGTAGGTTAGAAATCATGTTTAAGTAAGAAGGGATGCCTATGTTACGAACACATTGTATACTCTGATTAAATTTTAGGTGAGGTATAATAAGCCATTAATTCTTCAGTCGATTGGCAAAAAAAGAAAGACCGAAGGAAAGAAGGAAGAAGTGAAAGAAATGGATGACGTGCCCCTTGTCAATTCCGCGTTGGCGAAACACTTTTACCGTTAGATTCGTACGTCTGGCATTTGGCGTGTGCGCCCCCAAATTATTTTTATTTTTTCTGTGCGTCCGTTTGCTTACCTTCTTTTTATTGGCGAAGCGAGAGCATGTGGCAGCACACGCTTCCACACACGATGGACTTAATTATGTACAACATGACACACACACTGCCGATGCGAAGAAAACGAAACGAAACTGAAATGAAAATGAAAGAAAGCGAAAATTAATACACAACCCACAACTTTGCCAAACATCTTCACCGCACAAAGAAGAAAAGAAATACTGTTTGGCAAGGGTTGAAGCAAATTACATAACGGGGAATAACGGTGATTATTCGGAGGAAAGGTGCACCGAAGAAGATTTTTTTTGGCTAACGGAGCCACGTCGAGCTTTAGCAAGGTTCAGCTTTATCACGATCGGCGATCATAAACATTAAAAATCACATTAATAACGCGATGTACATAAAAACACGTGCCAATGAGTATTCCTTACCTCTGTGGCATCTGTCACTTTTTATTAGGTATAGGTATACGTTGCTGATTATTAATTAATGCCACATTAATTAATACTTTTATGACTTCTTTCTCCGATCGCAAGCGCAATATCCATCGATGACTAATAGTTATCGCCTTGTTGGTAAGACATCAAAGCTCCGGAGTGCACACACAAATTCTTCGCATAGAATCACGGCCGGCTTGATTTCGGCGTAATGGACCTCTGCATGCTGGCATCTGGTTCTGACCACACACAACTAGCCGCCGTAATTTGCCAAAATTCAAGGCGATTTAAGACAATGGGCTTGACTGCGTTGTGGCTTTCTTGATGATTCGGGGATTTCCTCGAATGAGCCATTACTGAACGGATGTTACGAATTCTCAGTTCTCAATTACACAGGGTTGAAATTACTTTTATACAAAATACTTAAGAGAATTATTCTCATATCTTCCTGTCTCATAGTAAATCCACCGTGAAAATTAAAGTTTTCAGTCTTATGCACGTGGCATAATAAGATTTTAGAGATTTTCCAGACGACAGATGCGCCGAGAAAGCACCCCGTTCAGACACTCGACAGACTGGTGGTGAAATTCTTTTGAAAATTTTAATTCTTTTTAAATTTGATGCCTTTGGAGACTTTCTTCCCTTAGTCAGGTGCTCTGGCCGATGAGATAACAAACTAGACATAATAACACACAAGACAAGACAAGACAGAACCCAAAGTGAAAGTCCTTAAAACTTAATTGATTTTTTAATGATTCTAAATCTAATCATCCATAACCTTAAACTTATATAATAATTTAGGATTTTCAGTTATTATTTTATTAATTAATTAATTTAAAATAAAAAAATGTTTGATATTTAGTCTTAAGTGTCATTAGTGGACAACCCTTAACGACTTAACGTGGACAAGCGATTTAATTCATTTCATTTCATTACATTTGGTGGCGTGTGTCTTGCTGTTGTTATCGCGCTTGTCGATGGCAGTCGTCGACAAGTGAAATGTTAATCTATTAATGAAAAGCAAATAGGTAGCAATGCAGGAATATGTCGTTTCTTTGCGGCCACGAAGACATAATGTCAAAACGAATGAAAGAACGAACAAACGAAACACATCATTCTGATTAAACAAGCATATTATAAATCAACAACAAATACTGGAAAAAGTCAGGCAATGAAGGCATCGCGTAGCACGTTGTTTTCATTTATTTGGTTTCGTGGATGATGATGTTTTAATATCGAATTTGAATGGGACATTGAATTAGTCTGACTGTTTACAAACATCGTCAACTTCAGGTAGGTAAATACTTGAATAAACACTGGCTATAAACTAAGTAAGTAGATTAATCTACATTTTCTTGATTACTTTAATGCGAAATAATATTGATTATAAATTAAAAATTTAAAAATCAAAGAAGAAAACTGTAGAATAAATGAATGAATCAATGAATGAAACTAGTTTGCTACTGTTTATGCCAGGTAGGGATAAATGGTCGAGATTCAATGAGTTTGATTGGCAAATCTAATTTGATTCGCGACGGGCAACAAGATGGTTGTCGTCTTGCAGAATCGAATCCAAGACGGAGGCAAAGAAAATACATAAAGTGCACTTGGAGGCAAAAACGCACGTTGGCACGCATGCATGCAGAGTGCGTCCGAATAGCAGGCAAAGGTTCCGTGTAAAACGCCGTAATTGCAATGAAACGGTTCTAATTAATGGTCACAGTGATTGTCGCAATGGGGCCCTCCGGCCGGGCCGCGTACCCTTCGCTGCTTACCATATCGACTCGCGCGCTGGACGCGAATGGACAATACAAGGAACAATTAGTCCTGATTAGGTAGCGCCGACTTTTGTGCGGTGCGCGCACGCCGAGCGCATACTTACCACAAGATACTCGCGTCGTGTTGTCGCCGTCTACTGCGAAACCGGTGGAATTCTCGCGAAGACGTGATTATTGTTTCTTGGATTTCTGCAGCGTGGCTGTGGCTGTGGCGCGACTGGAAATTGCTCGCCCTGCTCTGCTCAGCCTTGCTCTGCTCTCCTCGTTGAAAATGCGTGGCGCGTTGGATGAAACGCACTGCGTTTCTGCTGCTCTGCGCTGGTTTTTGTGCGATTTGGCGCACTCGCCGACGGGAAAATAGACATAAAGCAGTTTTCTATTTATTTGTTGTGAGGGGAAAATCATTAGACGCCAGGTAAAAAGCAGCACAATGCGTCGTCCTCGTAAGAATTAACATCCATCCATCCAGTCGTTTATGTTAATGCAAAAAGCGAAATAAAAACAAATACATTAAAAACACCTAGAGATCGGCCAATACAGAGCGAGCCGTATTATTACAAGAAATAAATTAATACGAGATTTTTTAATGGTTAATAATTGTAAGTTTGAATCCCATAAAGCTTGCGCACTCGAATGAAGTAAATTGCAAGTGAAATGTAATAAAATTAAGAAATTGACGTAAATAAAATTCTTATGACTACCTCCTCGTGCTCATGGGACAGACTTAAGGTAATTACAACAAACATGTGCGCTTAATATGAATTTATTAATCTTTCATAAACTTTCCAATCAAAAAAGCAACTTTGTAAAATTAAACTATAAAAAGTTGTATAAAGAAAGGTTGGTAATTTCATTGCATGTTTGTTCTTCAATCAATCACTCAATCAATTGGCTGGCAATTTATTTATTAGACTTTAACAATTCCATTTCATATCAGATTCTCTTTTTTTGTGTTTCGTCATTTTCTTGTCGCGTTTTTTACGTGTTACGTTCATTCATTATTGGTACTAAGTATTGCCTTCTTTCTGTTCCGTTTTGCATTAATATAATATTTCTCGAAACTGCAATGTGATTTATCGTGTGTCGCTGCCGTCGTTTTTATCGATTGCGATTGCGTGACGTTGTAGGAGATACAATAGTTACTTATACCTGTGTCTATATAGTCTAATGCATTTTTTCCACCTACGATGTGCCATTAAGTTCTGCCCCCTTGGCGGCAATTTCGTGCATTGTATCGCATTGCGATGCATTGCGGAGACGACCATAAAATTCGACTGACGATGACGCCAAGTTGTGAGCATTAGCCGGGCGGACACAAACGTCGCTGGCGCTGAAAAACGTTTAAATGCCGCACATTTGTGACATTGTTCAAAGTTGGCGGCGCTTCGGTTCGTTTTTCAACTTTTTGCCGCGTATTGTGTACTTACATGCTGATGGCTTTGATGCTTTTCTTCGCTGGTTTGTGGTGTGTCTCATGTCGTGTCGATTCATTCAAAGCGAGTTGTAATTGCGATCGCTTCTCGCTGGGGATTTTAATTATTGTTTTTTCGGAGCTCTTCTGGAAATTGCTACTTATTGACAGTTTCCAGAAGAAAGGTAGGTACGTGATTAAATGTCTTGCAGTTTTTGGCATTGACTTTTTACAAGTTTCGTAATATTTTAATCAAAGAAATTTTGGCGGGTTGCTTGGGTTAAGCCGCACAAAAGAACATACGTGTTATCACAAAGTATAAGTTTTATTTAAAGTAACAGCTTTAGGAAAGGAGACGCGGAGGTGTCTCGATGACGAGTTAGTGGAGACTGTTCTTGATTGTGATATTTCGGCCAGCTTATAAGGCTGGCTGTGAACAATGCAATGCCTTAATCAGCAAAGAACATGGCCAAAGCGCGGCTTATGCTTTGGTCCATGTTCTTGCGAAATGTGCGTTCATAGGTACAATATTTAGTTACACGGGGCAAAGCAATCGGCGAACGTGACTTCCCGTGTCGGCGTTGCGTTCGCCGAATTTGTGACTGATAAGCATTGATTGATGTGGCCGGCAAAGTATATGCCGCCACAAAATCAAAGAAAGTGTGCCAGGTTATCGGTAATTTCGCCGAAGTGAAGAAAGTCGCATGTGGACACAAATCATGGCATTTCCATATGGAGAAAGAAGTACACCTGCAACTTCGTTAAAGTTTTGGCATGTTTTCAACAGTTCTTTGCCAATACAAGAAGCCAAAAACCACTTCGGCAATAATATTTTACTGAAGTGAGGTTGGCTGTACGAAGAAAACATTTTAGGATATTTTTAATTATTTATTTATTCTTGTGTATGCACAATTGAATTTTCAAACGTTGGAATGCTTATTGTTAACCAAAAAAATAATATTAAATAATTAAGAAACAAAAAGACATTAATTGACATTGTTAAACAAAGAAAATGACTTGTAACTTAAAATCGATCGCGTAGAATGTACAAATTCATCATTAGAGAAGAAGATCTTTGGTTTTTTAGCTGTATGAAGTTTTCGTTTGGATTTCCCAATCAATAATTCAATCAAGTTTTACTTTTGATAAAGTGTACTTATCGAAAACGCATAACGAAAACTGATCAAGTGCAAATATTTATACAATTTCGTGTGCTTTTTTACTTTTAGTAGAGAATAAAATTTTTACATAAATTTACAACATTTCAAGAATATTTGCACCCTTTTTAAGGCACCAATCTTTTGATTTTCATCAATTTTGATGTTTCATCAATTAATTTCTAATTAGAAGTGCAAATATGTACAATAATTTCAACGTGCAACAAACAGATACATTTTTCTAAAATGTTCTTTCAATTTACAAGAGAAATTTACAATTATTTTATACCTAATTAATTAATTAATAAATTTAGTTTAGTCCTTTTTAGAGGTTTGTTCAAATTTTGGTTGTCTTTAAAATATTTGCACCTTAAGACATTCAAGTATACAAAGTACAGAAATTGATTAGGTAATGAATTATCATAAGCAGTAACATAACCTACACTAGACTAGAACTGGTCCTCTGGTCCCACGAAGTACATCAGGCTCTTAAGAAACTAACAAACTGTTCTGTTACAGCATCTTCAGTGCGATACTAATGACATTACAGAGTTCCTCTGTCTTAAAGGCACATTTTTTGAAAAGCGCAAACATTTCTTAGCTTTGGTTGGTGGATCTTTAATTCCTACGTAATCCTTCCCTTACTGACTATATCTTAAACATTCTTGGACGGATGTTTACCTCACTCACTTGGACGGCTGCACTCACGGCATTTTGCTTGCAAATGGCACAATATTTACACGGGTTTCTTACAATTTCTTCAAGATTCAATGGCACTTGGCAAATATCATGGCAAATCAGCAAAATATCAATCACTTTTGCAAACATTTAACTTTAACTACTACTGGTTACTTCCTGTTTGACGTCGTCTACACACATATAGCTGCTATCGAGGTTCGTCATCATGGGGTTAGACTTAATGGTGGTGATTTCAGCAGGCTTGTTGACGGCGATGTTGGGCTTCAGGTCGTGGGGCGGCGCTGTGGGATGTTGGCTCTCGCGGTGTCGCCGAAGGTCCACTTTCCGTTGGAAGGCTTTGTCGCAGAGACCGCAGGAAAACGGCTTGTACCCGGTGTGCTTCCGCATGTGCGTTATCAGATTCGACGATTGGCTGAAGGCTTTCGCGCAGACGACGCACTTGTGCGGTTTTTCACCTGGAAACAGCAAGCAAGCACAGGGGAGACATTAGAAAATGGACGCTTAATTATCCTTCAAAGGATTCCGTGTGTTTGTGTTTGAATAATCAGGTTGGATTAATCCTTTAACGGTCACTAATTTAATTACTTTGCTTTGCCTCGCATAAATAATGTCAGTTTTATGGGTTCGTTATACTTTCTTGCAAAAATCCAGTTAATACTCATTCAACTTTCAAGAAAATTACACAAGAAAAGATGAATTCAATTGAGACATTATCCTCGTATATAATTGCTTCTTGCGTAGTCGTACTTAGTCGAAGTTGAAAACTGTATAATAACGAACAAAGAAAGCACTGAGACTGACAATGAGTGAGCGATCAATGACTAGCTGATGGATTCAATAAACGTGTTATCAATTATCGTCCACATTTGATATTTTTCAAATCGTTTATGAACCGGCAATTGCAATTGTAAGATGAACAACTTACATGTAATTACCTACTAAGAATACAAATAACATCTCATTAACCCTTTTTGTGAATAGCAGACAGTTGTCATTGTCGTCATATTCTATAATTAAATAATTATGTGATTCAATTGTTCACCAAGATTTTTATCAACGACGCAATTTTATAAACTGATAGCGAATGTAATAAATTGAATGATAAAGAGTGAAGAATGAAATTCCTGCTTGAGCAAAATAGAAATACTTACAAGGAAGACAAGAAAAACTCTCTATGATGTATTGTTTGATGTACCTGACGGGCAATTATTGAATAAACATAAATAATCAGCATTGATTCTACGATTGTCATTGATTATCGTTAATGCATTGACGCGAGAAGCTGGCGAAGAAAAGCCAAGACAACACAAGAAAAGAACCAAGAACCAAGAACCCAACGACCAAATGACATTTCGCCGAGACGTCTCAGCATGAAATCACTCATACGAGCTACGCTTGCGTTTGCGCTGCGCTCCATCTGCATTCGCTTTTATTTTATTGTTTTTCGTCGTCGACTAGCCATTGTGCGCTTAAATCATTGAATAATTGCCAATGTGTCGTCGATTTTCTCCTATGCGATTTCCATTTGGAATTTGCATAAGTGCAATGTGTCATATATCAATCGAGCCATCAAATGTGAAGCCAAGTCTATTCACGCTTGAAACTCTTCGAGTTGTCATTGTCATTTGTTATTGTGGTTGCATATAGTTTCGCCGATGACAATTTTTCATGTCAATTGCAAATGCCGAATGCCGGGAATGCGCCTCTTCTTTCTAATGGATATTAAATGAAATAATGAAGAGAAGCGCGCCGCACTTCCGGGCACGCGACCCGCCACGTGCGCTTCGGGCTTCAGCTCTAGCTCGAGCTCGTTGGATTCTTGTTGGAACTTTCGACACGCGTTGCAACGGACGGCCAAGAAGCACCTGCCCGCCCCGCATAATGTGCCGACGCGGCTCGCGTATGTCGTGTCGCCAGACCGTGTGCTGGTCGATTGCCGAGGAAAGTGCCATCGTTTGTTATGCATTGATGATTCTTCCCTTACGCCTTCCTGCTTTAATGCAAAGTTTTAATGTTTAATGCATAAACATTCAGCGTCTTTCTTTGCTTAGTCTGCATATGTCATCATTCTAACGGATTCTTCATTCACAAATCAACAATAAAACAAAACCCCACAAAACAAACTAAAACAAATCTCTATAACGACGTTCGAAACATTCAGAAATATTAATGCGCCAACGTCAATGAAAATAATTTGTCAGAATTCTCAATGTTGCATTTAAATCTGTTGTTCGACTCGAGTAATTTTTTGTATTTAAATTTTGAGATCTTTTGAAATTATGGAGAACGCGCATAGATGCTGCCCCCAAAGGCAACGCAGTCCGTTCAATTGCAATGCGCCACCTCATCCAGCTGCCCACCCAGTGCATATCCGCGCTTGCTCCCCGGTACTTCATCCCTGTCAGAGAAAATTGCAAGTTACAAAGCTGCCCACGATGCAAGCGTCCTCCGGCGACGCCGAGAACAATGAAGGGAACCGTGGTCGACACAACAAGAAGAACCTCGCCAAATTGGAGGAGGACTACTGGGCCTCGTGGAAACCGCGCACCACGTCGCAGGATCGCCGAGATCATCCGATGCTCAACACGGACAAGTCAAATATTCGGCGTTTCGTCGCCAATAAGATTGCAGCGTTTGAAGGGGAACGGGAGTCCCGGAGCACCGAGCGCGGAATTGCCCGCGGGGCGGCCTGCAGCCCCAACCGTGTTGATTTCGGCGGCCCCATGCGGAAGATGCGCATGGGCAGCTCGCCCATGGGTTCAAATATACACGCAATGAAGACGACTGCCAAGAGTGGGCCGCCAGCAGGCGCATGTATGCTTGAGCGTCGCAAGACGTTTGTGAAGAGTACCAGCGTCGAAAGGCCTTGTGACTACGAATATGAACGTGCTCGTTCCGCTTTTCCGTTGAACAGTAACGGTAATTATGCACAATTTTGAATGACATTTCATTGACTGTTTCAAATATTGTCTCATGGTTTAAATATTTTGTTCATGTCGATGAACGATATAAATTAATTGATTTCTAATTAAACGATTGCTAATGACTTGATTAATTATCCCATTTCATTAACTTTGTTGTTATTAATTAGAGTTGTTAGTAATTAGGCCAACAAGAAAATAAAAACATTGCGTGCAATAAAGAACAATTAATGGTATCTTTTAATTACACCCTTTAATTATTCTTTTGTTTCTGGATTGTTGTTAGTTGTCCTTTTACTAAAAATTACTAGGAATAATAGAAAAACCACAGATTAAGTATCAAGTAATAGAATAATGGTAACTTTTAGAGGTAGTTAGAAGTTAAAGTTTTTCCAGGGTTCCTCCTTGTTTAAATATTCTATTCTCAATTCTTTTCCAACAAGACAAGCTGAGACTAGAACGTTATAACCCAATGATTATCCTCTACAATCACGAGTGATAAGTAGACACCCTCGATACTTCAAATCGCAGCAACTTTAAGGATTGAGGGTTGTAAGTCAAGAGTTAGTTAGTTATAAACTGATCGAACAAATCGCTGATGAATTATTCAATTGCAAATGATACGTGCTTTGCGTTTGCTTGAACAACGTTCAAAAGTTAACACAATTGTTGGTAGTTGCTAACTTGTTTTCTTTTTGTGTAACGATAGGTATAGAAATCTGTAAAGTGATGCAACTCACCAGTATGGATATAGGTGTGCTTCTTCATGTCAGACTTCTGATGAAATCGCTTCCCACAAAACTGGCAAGGATAAGGCCGCGTGTCCGAATGGATGAGCAAGTGCGTGGAGAGCGTCGAAGAGCGCTTGAACGACTTGCCACACTGCTGACACTGAAACAGATTGAAACACGACCAGCTGATGAGTAATCAATCTGATTTTGCGCATAATTAAGCACATAACCGTCGCCAAATGCAGCAGCCGATACATAAGTGGTACAAATCATGATATGTCGAGGCAATCAACGATTCGATTGGATTGCATTCTTCTTCGATTAATTAATTGATTGATTGATTAGGAGCGAAAAAAGTAGAATAGTGGAACATGCATACATAATCCATAATCTTTATGTTATTTATGTATAATAGTACTTCGCATAAGTACGTAATGTATGCAACTTTAATAACACCCATACGTAAATTTCAAAACTTTTACTAACTAACCTATATTATATTCATATTTATGTAGGCTTATCAGTGAAAATGTTTGTCAGAGCATTGTCTAGTCCATGATATGTTCGAATATGTATTTTATATTTAAAATCAATGCCATTAGCATCAAGTTCATTCATTTTCTGTAGACAAATAATATTTACATGGGAAATGAGTGTGCGTAGATGCCAATATGTTTACCCAAAAATGGTAATGAATTTTCCCAACGATATGCAAAGTGAAACACTGAAATATGCAATAAGAAAATATGTTTTCCGACAGACTGATGTTGGAAAAATGTTTGAAAATCGTTAAGTGCTCAAGATTGAGGGTTGAGGGTTGAGAGTCAGTCAGTCAATCAAATGTAATCAACATCAGAGGCACGTGCATTATGCATACGTTCGCACAATTATTTCTTGTTCTTGTGTTTCTGTTCCAAGATATTTGTCTTTATCGATGAGAAAATGACTTTAGTTTACTGTCAATATTTTTCCAATCAATAAATAATTCCGAACAAAATCATATTTTGGAATTGATTAAGTAATTAATTTTCTTATAAGAAAAGTCAATTGATTTCTAGAAAAACAGGTTGTAAATAAATAATAAATCAAAATCATCAACGCAAATTACAAACCAAACACAATTCTCGTCAGAATGCAGTTTCTGTGAATTATTAACTCTTAGTCTGGGTCTTCAGTAAGTGGGTGGAATTAAAAGGGTGGTGATTCGCGTTTGAATTGAAATGCAAAACTTTAACACACTTCATCAATAATCAAACGCCCTGAGACCTGAGACCTGAGCCATCATCCGTCCTATCAATCATCCTATATTCCAATATTCATTCACCTCACAATAAAACGCATGAGATATTAATGCAACTTCGAGTAGGCGGCGCCCCGCAATAAAATCTAATATTAATTGCTCCGTATTATCACCGTTGGTTAATAACTATGTGCGCAAATGGTTAGAAAATAACTTTATTAGCTTTACAACTCACACTAATAATTACCAACTCACCAACTCATTGTTAGTCAAGCAAGAAACTAAGGAAAAGACAAGCAAAGTACAAAAATGAAAAGAAAACGTCAGTATTTTTATTACGTACCTAATTACACAATAATAGGTTTAATTATCAATTGGATTAATTAATAATTCACCAAACGCAGGGGTTGGCAGTGGAATTAAAACTACTTGAATAAAAAAGCTTACGACGGAACAATAAGAAAATATATTCATGGAAGAAAGAAAACAAAGAAATTGTAGAAGAAGAAGCAGAAGCAAATAACCAGGAGCGACATCAAAGCCAACGCTTTAATTAATAAATAACCATAATACTGACTAATTATTAGTTTGCGTAAGGTTTACGTTCCTCGTATGAGATTTCTTTATGACTCGTCCGTGGATATCTGAGGAACGCCAGCGTAATGAGTGTAAAAATCGATTTTGTAATTATTATGTAACAGCTACTAGTAGTTATCTCTTATTGTCGGTGCAGTAGGTACGTGCATGTCCGGCTAGGCTGATTTAAGTCAGTCTCATTCTCGCTTTCTTACGAGGACGAGGACGATTCGCTGCAAGTGGATGGATAGACATCCCTTGTAATTAGCTCGACATGCAGTGGTTTATACGATTTGCGGTCGCGGGTTTCCATATTTTTGCCGCAGACGCTTAACTGAAACCGCTTCTTATCGTGTAATTATAACGAGGACATAAATAATGCATCAGCACTTAATTACTGGAGAGAGTACAGCTCCTTCCAGGCGCATTTTGCTTCGTTTTCGTTCTGTTGCTTCTTCGTGCCTGCTCTTCGTGAATTTTGCGGAAAAACTTCACTTGTTTCCAATACTTGCATATTTATGAAATATTTATGCACGATTGAGTATTGATTTGTGACATTTGTGTGTGAATATTAATTAAGCTCGAGGAACGGCACAACATGTTTGCCAACGTGCTCACGAAAGGCAGGAAAAAACGAATCAATGTCAATTAGCAATCGATAATTGCGAATAATTCCACGATATTGCTAAATAATTAATCTATCAATGCGGGGCGAATGTCGCCACTGACCAATATTTTTATTGTTGAATTATTTATTTATAATGTAAACCTATGCGGGTTTAGTAAATGACATTCAAAAATATTGTACAATAATTCATTCATTTATTATAAATTTTAAGGTTTTTTTGTTGTTTTGTACTTATTTTTCATTTGCTTAATGAAATTCCCTAACCTTGCTTGATGTAAATTCAAATTTTTCATAGATTCATTATTATGTGGGCTTGGCACGTGTAAAATTAATAATAATTTTCAATTGTCAACTCACCGTGAAGGTTTTTTCGCCGTTGGAGGAAATACTGGACGGTAATGTGGGCTTCGGGTCTTTTTCACTCCCATCCCAGGCCCAGGGGCCCTCGCTGGGCTTGCCATATCTTATCACTGTTGAGCCATTACTTGAGTCAGGGTTGATATCAACCAGTTTCATCTCCTGCTCGCAGAGACTCCCCGGGGACCAAATGTTTTGACTTCTTGAGCGTCCCTTCATTGATAAGTTTAAAGGTGCTTCTTCGTCTATAATTAAACATTTAAACAAATTTATTGGTGAAAAATAACCTAGTTATTAACATGGCTTATCAACATTTTGCATAATTTGGAAGGAAAGAAAGTTGTTAACTTATCAGAAAGATTTACTATGAATTGTAAATTATTACCTGTTTTTGTCGTGACTACGTTATCACTCTCCAAGCCGGATGTAGATTTACTATCGACGCCGGCGTTTCCGGAATCGTAAGGGCGCGTAATTGGGGAGGAATATGGCAGGAAGAGACCGGGAAAGTGCGGCCAGATATAAGGAGGGTAACCGACTGGAAAAAAAGGATTGTTATACATTAAGGCACCCATTTCTGCAACACAAACATGTTCAACTGCATAAGAGAATCTCTGAACGTTTTCTCTTCTCACCTCTTATTGAAAGTTGATACTTGGGGTGAAGATGTCGCGGTGAGACTAGCGAGAAGGCACTATTATTACTTGCACTTCGACTATAGTTACTATTGTTACAATTAAGCGTCGAGCCGTGGGTTTCCGAGCGAGGCGAGAGAGGACTAGCACTTCGCGAACTGACGCCTGCTGGCGGGCTGCTGGAGGGCGAAGAATGCGGCGAATCTTCGCGGACGTGGTGGCTGTGATTCGTGTACGAAGTCAGCACTGACAAGCGTGGCATCCTGCAATGAATTGGAATTGAAAGAATATGAAATAATGGCTCAATCATTTACATTCGTCATATACCTATCTAATTGTACGCTAGTTCTACACCTAAGTATTTTATCCTCGGCCATAAATATTCTAAATCACATTTATTATTGATGCTTTGAATTTTCGGCGTGATGGATTTTTTCCTTGTCTGATTGCAGGCCATAAGTTAAACTTGAAGAAAAAGTATTAAGCGCGTAAGAGTTTCGGTTTTGTCATTTATTTTAACGCATCGCCATCACTGGCCGCCTTCTAATGGAAACATAATGTGCGTATTTTTGTTTCTGCTCGCCCTAAATGCGACAAATTTTGTCCTGGACTCGACTCGTAGGTAGGTAGGTATGGTGAGTAAGTAAGTGCAATTGTTTTAGGTTAAAAATGAGGGGTAGAATCACTATCATAGAAAAAATGCTTTATACAATTTGTATTTTTAGTTTGTTTTCTGATTTATTACTTTACTTATGAAAAATATGAAAAAATATGTATATATTTAAGTCGCTGTTTTTGTTTAATAGATTGACCAAAATAAAAAGATTAAGTAAGTAAGTAAGTAACTAAACGTCTGGTTCTATTAGACTCATAAAGCTAAACCCAGGACAAGACAGGACAGAACAGAACAGGACAGGACAATCACGGTAATGGGGATCAATAGACGAAATAATCGCGTGATCGCTTTGCTTTTAAGGGATGTAAACAGCATTAGACGGCTGTGCAGTGAGTATATGCATGGCACGTAGAGGTAAGTGAGTAAGTGACGACCATAGCTCACCACCAAACCACCCCAACATATGTACGTCCAGCCCGTGTGTGTACAATCATGATTCAACAAATATACGACTACTAAGTTGAGTATCATCCTTGCGTGCACTACAATCAGTGTCGCACTCACACTACCCTTAATACATTTCCAGGAAAATAAAAACATTAGGTAACGATACAAAGAGTGTTTCTGTGACAGAATTACTTATCCTTTTTTATCCTGCTTTTAGAAAAATTTAAATTATATCCATACTCTACAATAAGCAATCATTTTAAGTGCTTTTTCTGGGATTTCTTAATTTGCTTTTACATTTGCAACAAACAGATAGGTATGTACCTACATTTTCCCATAAAGCAATGCATTTATTGTTGTCCTTTTGATTGAAGCCCGATATGAGCGCTGGTCATGCAAGAAAATCATTTTGGCTACGAATTCTACATGTACATGACTGACCATGGGAGTGAGTTAAGGGTGGCAAGTCCACCCTTGGATAAGTGATTCTATTAATAATGAATATAAATGATCCTTGCATGCCCAAAACTGTTTTTGTCCTTTGGTTTCGATAAAAATATACAAATATCAAAATAGAAAAGAAAGTTAGTGTACTTACGTCATTTTGTATGAAAACCACCACAATTTATAAATAATATTTAAAAAAGTCAATCACTGGGATATTATCATCTTGTTATCCTTAAATCAACTTAAGGATAATGTACTTTACTGTAAGTCTCACTAAAGATCACACTTGAAAATTCAAATCACACGTTGCGTTGCGTTGTTTAAGTCAGTTTCAGAGTAGAGTGTTTATTTGAGCGACGCACACACGTTCGCGTCAGGAAAGGCACAAGAAGAAGCACCTTGGCTGAGACTTCGCCGCACACGCGCTTCTTTCGGTCGAGTGACTGACACACAACTGATGTACAATGCCGGATATGCGTACCTTTACGGCGACTCATCGGCTCATCAGCAGGCACATCCCTACCTTGCGCACCTTTGGATCGTCTCGCATGCGCCAGCAGGTTTCCTACCTGCGGCACGTGCGAGCCAAAGACACCCACTTTTCACCTGCGCACCAAGCACATTGGTCGTGTTGCAGGATTGAGGAGGGGTCTCGGCAGCTCGCAGGACGAATGCCGGCGTTCATTGGAAAGCCAGCGACTCGCAGGATAAGCGATTTCTCTCTTGATTACTGCGTGCGATTCGGCAATTCAATTCAATTCAATTCAACTCGACTCAAGCCCAGTCAAGTCAATTAACGAATGCTTAATTATACCTCGTTCATGTTTCATAATTGTCGTGTCCTTGCCAAGGCTGGGGTTGTTTCTTGATAACTTTTAATAATCCTTGTCACAAAAGGATAATTTGATTATAATTTTTGTTTTGTTTTTGTTTGTCTTAAGGGCAATTAGTACTTAGGTATGTCTATTAGTAAATACTAGTTAGTTAGTTAGTCATTAAGTTAATTAAACGAATGAGGTAGATGTTTGTGTCCTGGATAGTAGTAGAAATGAAGATATGAAGATAGGTCAAGATGAAATCATGTCTTGTGTTTTAATGTTACAATGTAATTATTTAAGCAGGTTCTTGCTTAAGTTGTTTAAAGTTTAAAGTTTTATGCAAGTTGCATGATAATTGATAACTTCCTCTAGGCGATGAGCAGATAAACCTGTTGGCGGAGTGAGCGTTTATCCAAAAATTTGCGGTTACTTGCAGGGCACAATTTGTTATTAAAAATGATGCAGAATGAAGTATTTTGCTTAAATTCTGCAATGTAGGTCACTTAATGATATAGGTACATACCTACTTGTGCTGGTTCTGTAATTGTTTTAAATTGTTTAATTATGTGATTTTTTAGGAATCCTTTTACTACAAAAATTCATCAAATTACGAAGTACATAGGTACTTATATAATAATTACTCAATTGTTAATTTAAACTATTTTACAAACACTTTTTTCTTTGCATGTTTCACTTTCATTTGCATTTTTTATCTTTACCTTTTCTCGATTGCTTTTACTTTCGCCAGTAAAAACGCCAACTACATGATTAGCTTCAGTCTTCTTCTTATTCTTGGTCTTCTGCTACCTCATTTAACTTTTTCAGCAACTACACTAACTTTTTACGTACACCCACGACTTAAAACGCTTAAAAACTGCAGTAAAAGACTTAAAAAATCCAGCCAAGCCAAGATAAGTATTCACTAAGCTACAATAATATTACACGGGCGAGGAGAGAAAATGTAAATTACACACAAGCCACCACATAGGTGGCTGCCTTGCTGGCTTGCTTGCTGGCACGTGCCATCTGTTCCTCGATCATCTACCCAGAGGAGCGCAGCAAAAAGCAAGCAAAGCAGTTTGTTACCTACACGAATCTTGCGGTTGCGTCTCCCGATGGGTGTCC
This sequence comes from Aleochara bilineata, assembly GCA_003054995.1. NCBI lineage: Eukaryota > Metazoa > Arthropoda > Insecta > Coleoptera > Staphylinidae > Aleochara > Aleochara bilineata. Next base: position 7,569 of record NBZA01013835.1, on the reverse strand, counting down.
GTTTCTTATAGGTATTTGCTCTACGATTTCTTATTTCATTTTTATTTTGTAGCCACATTGTATTGTAATATGAATGACCGACTGCGAGGAGTGCTGAGGCGTCTAACTCTAAGGCATTAACCCTACCGGAGATTTTTTATATAAAGCCTCGACTTCTAGTCCATTTCTTTCGTATTGGATTTGTTTGGGTTCCCTTCTGAGGTTGTTGGACTTAATCATCGTTATATCATTATTACTATACACCAAGCATCCTGATTTTGTTTGAGCAACGGTTTTCAGTTTTTATGCTCAACCATATTTTTTATCAGGAGAAGACACATAAAAAGAGTTTGTTTTTTAAACGGTGATTGGTTTTTTGCTTTTTATAATTAGTTTTTTCTCAATAAGTTATGATAGGAAAGTGCAAGTGTTATAGTTTTTAAATGAAAATTAAAATACATCCTGCCATGTACCCAATATTAAATAACAATATCATTTTTGCACGTGCTAAAAATTATATACACTTTGAAAGAAACACGAGTTAAACAATAAAGTAATCAATATTAATTGACATACAAAGCGTCGATAAAACAGAAATCCTCTTAGGGATTTAGAGTGTTCATGGTGATTTTGAAAGCAGGACTCTGTATAAAAGAAAATGCACGTATAGATTGCATGAATAAGTACGTTAAAGGGTGGCATACGGCGTCCGTCATCTGGTAGACGCTGGCACGTGGCATGAGGGATGGATTATCATCTTCAGTCCTCGTCAGTCTTTCGCAAGCACTACAACGGCCGCCGCAGCTCCTCATCCATGTCGGCCGGCTTGACTCTGCATGGCTGGGTGGCTTGATGGGCGCTTCATTCAGCTTTAAATTGCTGTTCTTGTGCACGCGCCAGCCAGCACAAGGATGAATCCAAGCGAAACAGGTACGCGTGCCGCTCGTCACAATCAACCAGAGGTGCGAATCCATCAATGGGGGTGACTTTTGCTTTCCGTTGGCTTAAGCCACTTCAAATCAACTTTCACCAATTCCTCTCAAGAGTCAAGAGTGTCATGTGCTGTTTTCTTCATTTCTATTATAAACGTTACTTTTCGTAAGTAAAACACTGAGAAATAAATTAAAAAAAGGATAAATCATTTGATGTAGGTACAACCAACCCTTAGGTTTGAATTTGATTAGAACGTGTGTATGTTGGGAAGTATACATTTGATAAATTTGACTATGTTGTGAGTGCTTTGGATTTAGGGGCGATGCGTCAGTGATTATGTTAATACAACACTAAAAATGCGATGCGCACTAGGTACTAGATAGTTAGTGGGCTCACCTGGCGTACTCATTGATTTGGCAACACATGGCGTTATTAATTACGCTTCGCACCCCCAGTCTCGGCCAACGGTTGAATCCGATTGTTTCCAGCCAGGGTCACCACCACCTACATCAATATATTGTACATCTATCTGCCCTTATCATCACCCTCATTTCACATTTGCCCTTGGATGTCCTTATTACCATTGAGGATTCAATATGAAAGAAAGCAAAATAAATTTTAGTTTGAAAAGTTTAAAATTGTACAAATTATGATCATCAATATTATGACATTAAAAATATAACAAGCTGCAATACGAATATAACAAGTTTCGCACTTCTTGGTGCTTGGTGCCTGGTTCTTTGCATTTCTGAAATTGATTAATGAACATTGTCGCAGTCGGCACTCTTCAAGAAGGCGTTGTGCAATCTCCAGACGAATTCATCATCTTGACATCTTTATTCTGGCAGAATGTAATTGTATAATAATGAAACTGCTTGTCTCTCAAATATGGGTTACGCATTTATTCATTCATTCAATCATTCGATGGCTTATTGATGCGGATTTCCTGCACTTCCTGTACATGCATAGATAGATCAATTGGTAATGCGCTGCTGCTGCTGCTGCAAATGCAAGTCATATCGGGGGCGCACTCGTTCGCATGCTGCGGCTGCTGGCTGCTGGTGTCTTGTCTTCTCTTGTCTCCTGTCGTTCTTTGCATGCTGGCGCAGCCCGTGCCGAAGAACAGCTGCACCGCACAATCAGCTCTCGTCTGTCCTGCTGTCTGCTCCTGCCTGCCTGCCAATGCGTCTGTAATATTGTTGTTTATTGTGTGCAATGCATTCGCGCACTCGCGCGTGCCAGTTATTGATGATTGCCTTTTTCTTTAAAACATTTTTATTATGATTTTCCTGCAATAATCAATTATTGCACTTCGCGCACTACACTTTTTTTAATTGGTTCATTTTTTACGTTATCAGGACGTAAAGTGATTAATTTATAGCCTAGTTCAACAAAATATGTACCTACCTACTTATATTAAGTATGCAAAATGCAAAAATTCAAAAGCTGCATGACAAAATTATTAATGAATTCTCAATGCGCACACCGTGTAAGCATCGTAAGATACTTACTTGAATAAACGATTCGGGTGTTGGATGCGCTTGATGTCAGTTCGGCCAATCAGTACAAAAAGGCTTGCGATCGGAAATTTATGCAAATTGGTAATTCGATACGGTTTTAATTATCGCCAATTTCAGTTGACCATAAGTGGACGGACGCGCTACAATTTGTGCAACTTTCATCTCTTCAACTCTTTCGCCGCCGAAATTTCCTTGCAATTAGCTTTTGCGGTGATATCTGGCACGTTGTTATATTATGTTTATTTCTTAATAAGAATAAGATTTCTTAAAGATGAGGAACAACTGAAGAAAGTGATAAAGTGTCTCATTAACATTTCTTAGACCTTTGTCTTGTCTTAGACTAGTTCCTGATTAGTGCTGATAGCACATGTGCATTGATAATTCGCCGTTAACGCTATCCTGACGCGAATGAGGGTGGATTGACGCTAACGAAGTCGACGTCGGTCCCGCTTTATATTTTCTTTATTTATTACTTTGCAGGTGTATCTCTCTCATAAATCTACATAATTCTATCATAGCTAGTTGTCTTTGAAGTTTATATATAAATTTCAAATGCATTTGCGTTGAAATAACTTAAGAAACTCTTATTTAAATGCATAAAACTTATCAAGAAAACTATTCCAAAGTTGTAAAGTATTGATGATCTGCTTAAGTAGGTTAGTTTCTGGTTTAGTTTGACTCCTTTCTTGAGGTTTTAAAGAGACAAAATCAGAAATAAGTCATAACTACTACTTATCTGAAATTCTTCGCATTGGGAGTTGGTAATTATAAGTGAGGTTAGGAGCACTTAGCTAACGGTCGTAAGCGCACTATAAATACCAACGTGTTATTAGAAAAAGCCGCGCAACAAACAGAGTATTTGTGTTATAAAATTGGTAGTTGCAGGTGTGTAGGACACCCAACCAGCAGCAATGCAGAGAAACGAAGACCAAGAGCAAGAACAAGACGAAGACGAAGACGCAGAAGTGAAGATCAGTTGGGAGCACCTGCTGTACGTAACGCGCACTTGCATATAACATATAATACATACTCGGCGCGCGCCAGGTAGATTAATACAGCTGCCCCACCCTCATATTACTAGCGAAAAGACCAAGTCAAGACAAGATCAAGAAAGCGCGCAATTTTCTTCTTTCGCGGCGATACGATGATTGTCGCCGAATACAAATGAGAAAAATAATTGTCGACGAGGGTGTCTGTCTGCCTTTTGACTTTCATTTCGATTTCAGCGAATTGCCTTGAGAATAAAGACAAAAATGATGCTTTTATCAGACACGCACCATTATCGTGTTAGCCGCATGCCGAATTCAAATTGGAAATGAAATTCAGCAGTGCGGCCACGACATACCTACCTAATTAACAATGGAAACAATGCGTTATTATTGTGTCCTCCTGTTTGTCCACTACTTAACACTAAGTACCTACTTAATTATAAGAAATAATAATAAACCTAGAATGGAAAAAAGCTAGAAAAATATTCCAAAAAATATTGATTTTCAACTCCCACGATGGTCGCACGAGTTGAAAAACATTGACATAAAGTGTGATAAATGTGTGAATATCATCGAGGGACTCTTATCAAAAGCATCATCGTGGAGCAATTAATAATGACATAACTATCGAGGGTTGAATATGAAGTCCTCTGTGTCTTTTCTCTTCCAATTCCATCAAATTTAGTAAAAACAACAGCGCGAGTAATAGCGTGAGAAAGTCGACTTGATTAACTATTCATACGTTACGTTAGGTACGTTACACGACACTTGCATTGAAAACCAGCACACAATCCATTAAAGTGACTTAAAGTGCTTTTAACTATTGCTTCCCCCAATCCCCTAGCTTTTAACTTTCTCAAGACATTTGAATACGACTCTTTGCACGTGCATTTTTAAACGGTTCGCCTCTATTGTGTTTGTTGTTTCATATTGGAAATTACATATTAGTAAAAGGAATGCTAGGCACTTGTTTGAATTCATCATGATTATCAGCGGTTAGGATCTCGCTGCAAGACAATTACCGTCTCACCGTCAGTCACACTTTAATCCATCAAAGCTGCTGTTGAATCAACTTGATAAGAAGCACAATTAAGCGCGAGGTCGATTATCATTGTTGTGAAAAATGACACGAGGCGGGCTTTTATTGTTAATTGCTTATTCGATTGCGTTTTTTAATTAATTTAAGTGCTGCATTGCGGTATTAATTGATTGATACGTTTATATCATTAGAAAATGCAATTTCTCGCGCTGGAAATTTAAGAAGCAATGCGATAATTACGCGGCTGGAATTTCGTAACTTTCAGCTTTAATTAACTCATAAATATTATGCATGCACACGCAGGGTAAGGCGGCAGCTGTCCGAAGAAATCCTGTCAATAAACGGACGAGCGCGAAGAAGCGCAAGCACGAGCGCACCGGCCGAAATTATTTAATCGCATATTGATTTTGCAGATTTCCGTAACCGGTTGAACGCACGTCGTTAACTGCTCATCGACATCGACTGACCGCTCAAAAACTGACCCATCTCAAAGTCTTCCTGTGCACAGTTATCTCGCCGATGCGATGCGATACAGTTTTTCGAACACTTTGTACTTGAAGCTTGAAGCTCGCGAAGGAATGTTTCGAAGATGTGATTTGCATAAAAACGAATAAAAAAGCGGCAAAAACGACAAAATTGAAAAGTCGTTCGACCCACTGACTTAGTACGAATTCAACCATGGATATACTTTTTCCTTTTTTTTGCAAAAAATGTCGCAAGAATAATTACTTAAACAGTTATTTGACTTTTGTTAAAAATTCTACAAAACTACAAGAAATTTAATAGATTTTTTGGAAATTGAAAGTTAGCCAGAAGCAACCTTCTGACAATTTCAATAATACCTACACATGACGAATGTGGTTTTGTGACACAATGACAATTGTTACAATAATTGCATAATAGATTTCGAGAGTGAAAAGATCATCGCTAGAAGCAAGCACCGAAGAAAAGAACACTTTCTGACCACAACAATGACAACAATATTTCTGCACGGCTGCCAATCAATTGGCTTTTTAATGAAAATTCTTAAAATTATCTTATCTCCTTGTAGCAGCATCTGACACGCACGTTAAAAGTAAAAAGAGTTGACAATTACGGCATATGCAAGCAATTTGCGCATTTCTGCGCCGCTCGCGCACATTGCCAATCATTAAAAAATTCATGAATGAATGAATGAAAGCCACATGTAAACCAGCGACACCTTTCCTGCAATCTCGCTTCACTTCGCCAGCGAGCAATTAGCCGGCCAACCTGCCTTCGAAAATAATTGTGGTCCACTCGCAGCAACAAGGAGATGAACGATGAGAAAGTGCGACGATGAACTTGTGTGATAATATTATGACCACTGCGCACCAATTAAAACGACACGTATCCCAGCTTTAGAGCATCGTAAATTAATATGCGCGCCTCGCCACCGCTCAATAACCCAAATTTTGTCCAATCTTCCTTACTCCCCGACAAACTTTACACCTTGAATCCATAAACTTGCCGTTTTATTGCGCGAACAACTTAAAAGCAGTATTAATAGTTATGGCATACTTATACCCATACGCTTATTACTCACTCATTCACTCGATTATTTTATATCTGCCTATTGATAGAGCCATTTCGCCAGCGCAGCGCAAAGGCGCAAATGTGAAGACAGAGCCGTAAAAATCATATCTAAATGGTGTTCTAATTACGGTTACGTCTCATCTGGCGAATGGACAATCAGTGTAAACTCTTCAACGCAAACTTGTCTTGTTTTGGCTTGTCTGTCGGTGTTGATGATGATGGAAATTACAAAGAAAGCCAGAGGAAGGCAGGAGCTGCTGCCTGCGTTGCTAAATGGTTTCGGTGTAGAATTACCGTCAGCTTCTTGTACTTTTTTGATAAGGTGTTAACGTATAATTATGTCCGTGTTCTTGTTTTATGAAACGTTATTAATTCACAACGTCCTGACACCTCAATGCGTAATATACTTTATTATTTTTATTGTTAATTATTTTTTAAAATTTTATTTAATGCTCTCGTAAAAACTGCCATCATTTGTCAAGATTATAAATTGTTTAATGTGTCTTATGTCAGTCCAGGGATCTGTCTGTATGTAATCAAGCATTGCTATGCGGGTCAATTAAAATACATGCCTGCGTATTTGCGTACAGGCATTGAGTCTACTAAACTTTGATTAAACGGGCAGTTGCGCTTTTAATTTCAGTTAGGCGCTCGTTAAAAACGTATCTGTCAAAAGGAATAAAACAATTTGCGTAAAAACGCGCACACGTTGGACGCGTGCAGGCACACATGCATGACGTCTTGTGTCCTCTTCTCCTGGGATGTTCGGGGTCGTGTTAGGCTTGGCCGCCCAAGCGCTAAACGACACCCCATCCTAACGGATTCGGAATCAACAAATTCCCGCACAATCAACACGAAACAAATGACTGACTACCGCACCGAAGAAAATTCTCGAACGTATTCTGCTTTTGTGTTCTACTTTCGAAAAATCCCTCGCAATTAGAACATATGGTCCTTTGTGCTGCACGATGCATCAGATGCATGTCTGCTTACTTACAACCTTTTGCGAAATTGTTACGCATCGATAGTCTACTCACTCAGGGCTAAATTGTAAATTGGATTAGTGATGATTAGATGACAAATAACTGTTGGCCGCCAGCGCCAACACTTTGGGGTTAAACTTAAATTTAATTATAACTACATAGCTGAAAAAGTTCATTGTCAGTGTGACCGCTCAGGGATAATTGTTTTTTAAGCAGTCGCCTTTAAAACTTTCGTTTTTATTTTCGTTTGACTGCTGGACACCGGTTTCTGGGGCTCGTTTGGTTTGCCATTCCAATAACGCAGCCTTTAACTAATTGAAACTGCAAAAAATCACATTATTTCCCGACAACAAATTGCATTGACAATAAACAACGCGTGCGCGTGCGCTTTGTTCTTCGCGGCCAATGTGTAAAAATACATTTTCTCATCAATTATTTATTCACGGTGAGAACGAATGGGTCATTATATAAGAATGCTACAGACTACATAGTCCGGTCAAATTAGACATTGACCTTGCATTAATTTACAACAAGCTGAAAATTGGCATAATTGTTCAAAATATAATTATAAA